>LPNX010338375.1:523383-583795 GCA_001517045.1 Pseudotsuga menziesii | reverse complement strand
TATATGTCGAAGTATTTTTTTTGTATTTTTGATATAATGGAATCAAAAACATGTTTTTGGCGATATCATGCACTGACATTAATCATGCATATGAAGATGTGGGTCCTAGACGGTCAGATGGTTTCCCTCGACATCGTTGGAGGGGACGAGGGGGTGGCATAATAGGTGCAGATGTAGATCGTACGCTCCAAAGCATACACACCAACTTTGTGAGGATGACACATAAGGTTCCTATGGTGCATGTCGAGGACTTGCCTGAGGCAATGAAGAGACATGTGGTAGGAGTGCCCCATGCGTGGGTTTTGTTAGAACTATTTTTTAGCTAAGTAGTTGGAGGGGGTTATATCAGTGAAAGGATGAATCAGGTTTCAAAATTTTCTTATCATGTGACTTTGAAGGATGTTAATGAAGTTCTACAAGTATTTCAAAGGATCATTTCTAGGTTAGAAATGCCAAATATTTGAAAATTCTGATTTTTAACCTTGAAAATGTATGCAAACGAAGAATAAGGTCTAGATTAAATGATGACAGGGAATGGACGGCTTGGATTCAAAGAAGATAAGATCAAAGGCCGTAAATCATTTCCTCTAAGGGAAAATTGAGAGGAGAAAAGAGAAAAAGAAAAATTTTGGTTATAAAAGTTGGTGAATCCGCTTTCTGCTTTCCATTATTTTGCTGAAAGGAAAAGTCGAGAGAGGAAAACCAGAAAAGGAAATTTTCACTTGTGAACAATTGGTAAACCCGACTTCCTCTTTTTGTAGTCCAATATTCAACGTTCATGGATGAATCCAAGATAAATCAACACTCCAAGAAAAAGCGGGAAGCAAAAGTGTGGAAATCAGAAAGGGAAAATACATAATTTCGTCGTAAAAAAGTTGGAATCCCGCTTTGTACTTTTAGCCAGCCCGTAAGATCTATAGTTCAAAAATATTCTGCACAAATCAACGGATCGGAAAGGAGTGGAAAGGTGGAATCGAAAAAATCAAAATTGAGCATTGAGAAAGCATAAAACTCGACTTCCATTTTTTGCAGTGTGCAGCTTGATCTGAGATCAATAGCTGGGAAAGTTTCTGTCTAAGATCGACGGTGTAGAAAAAGGAGACATGTGTACAAAGTAAGTAAATTTCCTAGTAGGCCCAACAAATTTTAACGGAGGATATCGGGGTGAATTTTAGATCGACGGCCCAGGATCATTTCCCGATGAAAACTAGGAAGGGGTAAATTCAGGTTGGAGGATTGCTAAATCAGGTGGAAGCTGCACAATTGGACGTTTGATATTGATCAGAGTTCAATATCTAGGATGGATATTGATTTCGGTGGGTGAAATTTCACTCTCAAAGTCGAAGAGCACTTGCGCGATAAGAAATGTGCGTAAATGACGTGTCCCCTCCCCATTGTATATTGCGCTAAAGATCGAAGGTGCAAAAGTCACTTTATGGAGCGTGATGGTGCATATTCCAATGGTCTAGATCTAAGCAGATGCATATCTATGAGTAGGATTGATTTCAAAATTTAAAGGTGCAAGGAAGGAAAATATTGATGATAATTTGGAAAGTGCAGATGGATGGCTCAGATTTGGGAGAGTTTCATATCAAAGATGGAGATTTGAAGTTATATGCAAAATTGGTTAAGGTAAATAAATATCAATGGCTTGGATTTTCTAACTCCATACCAGTGAAAGTAGAAAACTTCCGAAGATCCAAGTACAAGTTGCACCAATGAATATTTTGAAGACAACAGAAAATAAGAGATCATTTTGTAGTTTGTTTTCAGAAATTAGTTAGTTAAGGAATTTAGTTCATTTCAAAAAATAGTTAGAAGCAAATAAATGTTTTGACACATGTAAAAGGAAGTTGTGCCTATATTTAGAATCAGTTATTCAGATCCTAAAGCAGTATTATGTATTTAAGCAACATTTTTAGATGAAAAAAGGGTTGGAACACGAGAGATTTTGTGTTATGTACTTTGTGACCTATATTTAATAAAATTACAGAGCTGAATGCTGGCCTTTTGCCGCAAAGATTCATGTGTATTTCGTAATTATAGTTTGTTACTTCCTTTCTTATGTGCATTTCTTTCCTGTTAAACTTGCCATTATGTGTTCTTTCATATCTGGAATGAGTGTGTAATAGTTTTAGAATTCATACATTATTTCAGATATCCATAAATCCTTTCAACTAAATTTAATGCAGAATTCATCTTTTTGGTGCTTTGTATTGATGGACTGTCATTATTTCTTCTCTATCACCACACAAACAACCTTTTGACCGTGACCGAAATATTATCTTTCCTTTGTAAAATATTTCCATGCAAACAGTTTTGTGATTCAAAAATATGTGTGACTCCATATCCCAATGTATGCTTGCCTTGTTTCAATCATAAACACAATCTGATTTTTTATTTTATTTACACATCTGGCCCTATTAAAAAAAATCAGCGAGAGATCCCTCTTTGGGAATAAAGAATCCAACTTTATTTCTTAAAGTGGTTCTGTTCTTACCTTGGTATTTACCTTCTACAACCTGGGTACATTCTGAGTGCTAACAAATTGGCATCGTTGTCGAGGAACGAAAGTGAAAATCATCCCTGGGAGAGACGACAAAGATACCTAGAAGAAAGGATTTCTGTGGGAAAACATAAACTTTCTGTAGTTGAAAAGGGTTGTAACTTTTCCCCGGTGACTGCACATTCATTCTAAGCAAGATTTCAGAAGACATCCCATCTTCCAGGAGGTCACATACATGAGGCAACCCTGATACTGAAATATTGCAAAGTGTGGAAAACCCAGAAAGTTTGTTTAGAAGTATGGGTAAAGAAAAAATAAATATTTCTCAGTTTGGTGCAGTTAGGTTAGAATCATATTTTCTTGATTCTCTTTGGCAAAACTTTCAATACTCTATGAAAACTGAAGAAAAATCTCATGTTGTTCAAAACTTTCAGCCTTATATCCCACCAACTGATCAAACCCCTCCGTCCTTTCAAGCTCCTCCTTTTGTTCCAAATCCATCTAAACCAATGGTGGCTAGGTTTTCTCCTTTGGCCTTACCTACTATATTGCATGACCTTCCCCAAAATTATGCCCAAATAATTTCCTTGTATGATGGAGATGGTAATTTCACAGCAAAACAACATGTTGATATATTTGATGATTTCATTGACTTGGAGGAGGTTGATGATGATGATGATGTTAAGATGACTTTGTTTGCACAAATTTTTCCCGGATAGGCAAAGAAGTGGTTTAGAGATTTACCTGCTAGATTAATTGCCACATTTGAAGCTTTCCAAACTTCATTCTTAGAAAGATGGGATGATAAGAAAATTCCATTACAAGTGATTTCTCAATATAATAATCTGAAGAAAGGAGGTTTTGAATCTGTTCATGAGTTTTCAAGTTGATTTATGAGGGTGTATAACTCTCTTCCTGTTGATATCGAACCCCTTGTAGGTGCTGTAAAACTCCATTATGTTGATGCCTTTGATAGTGGTTTTGCATTATTATTGAGAGTGGGAAAATCAGTAAGTTTCCCTATTATATTTAAAGATGCATTAGAAGTGGAATCTAATATTATGGAAAGTGGAAAGATAAAGCAGAAAGTAGAAATAGATAAAAGGAAAGTTAGAGAAGAAAATGCGCCTTCTACTTTTGTTGCTTCTTCTCCTAATGATGCTAAATTTGAAATGATGATGAATACAATGGAGAGATTAATGGATATTTTGATTGTATATAATAAATATTGAACAGAGAATTGAATAAACCTCAAATATGAAACCCAAAATTCAGAAGGCCAAATCTTCCCCTTCCTCCACAAAATAGACAGATAGATACAAGGAATCCTAGAAATCCAGATGATCAGCAAATAAGGACACCTTTTCCTAAGAACTATGTTGGAGATGAAGAAGAGGTCTATCCTGTTGAAGATCAAATTCATTATTTTGGTGACTTGGATTCTGAAATATACCTTACAGAGGAAGATCATAACATGTTTGATCAGCAGGATGACAATAATGATTTTGAGGAAGAGTCGGAGCAGTACCAAAGAGGATATTTACATGCTATAGATGATGTTAAGAGAAAGATAAAATTGAGAAATAAAGATGTTACTGTAAATAAAGGAAGGTTTAATTCAAATCAGCCTTCTAGTAGTCAACATAACACAGAAAAGAAAAAAAAGAAAAAAAAACAAAAGAAGTGAAACAAATGGCACTAGTGGATGTAGAGAAAATTGCTTCAACTTTTAATTTGCAAACAAAACTTCTAAGCTGAAAAATTCCATTCCTTTCAATGAATTATTGAGAAACAGGGAATACAGAGATACAATAATAGATATGGTTATGAATCAGGGAGAATTTCAACCATATATCTTAGAGGTGACAAATGATACTCCTACCATAGTCTTTGGGTCAAAAATTGAAGATATGGATAATGACGAGGTCTCTCCTTTCTATCTAAGTTTAAATGTACATGATATGATTGTGCACAATGCTATTTTAAATTCTAGTGCCTCTCATAATTTAATGCCTAAGGAGGTAGTAGAAAGTTTGGGACTGGAAGTTACTAGACCATATAAAGATTTGTATTCTTTTGATTCTAGGAGGGTGAGGTGTCTTGGATTGATCAAGGATATGGTGGTAACTTTGAAAAAAATTTCAACTAAGACTGTGGTAATGGATGTTGTTGTAGCAGACATTCCTCCTAAATTTGGTGTATTGTTGTCAAGGTCTTGGACTTCTAAATTGAAAGGAATTTTGTAAATGGATATGTCTTATTCTACTATTTCTGTGGTTGGTGGGAACAAAAGGTTATACAGTGAGAAGAGATCAGCTTTTGTATTTAACAGTTAGAAAAATCCAGATAATCATCATATACATGTTGTTGATACAGATTTAGGATCTTCCATTTTCTTTAATGTTGGTTCTCCCTGTGATCTTGAAATTCCTGCACAAATTGAATCTAAAGAAGATGAAGAGTTTGCAAAAATACAAGAGGCTTTGGAGAAAAAATAGAAAGAGGAAGGACTTTGGACCATTTATTTTGATGGATATGTGGACAAGATTGGTGCTGGTGCAGGTGTATATATTTTTTCTCCTATAAGGGATTTTAAAGCTCTGTCATAAAAATTAACTTTTGAATGTACCAATAATGTGGTAGAGTAGGAAGCTTTATTACTAGGACTGAATGCTTTAAAATATTTGGGGGCAAAGAGGGTACAAGTTTTGGGAGATTCGGAACTTGTAATAAACCAGGTGAATGAAAACTATTAGACCAAACATCCTAGGATGAGGGCTTATAGGAATGATGTATGGGATATGTTTGGTAACTATTTTACAGAGCACAATATTAGAGTAATTCCCAGATATGAAAACACGGTCGCTGACTCTTTGGTTGTTGTTGCTGTTAAATTTAAAACTTCCACTATTGGTTAGAGAAAGTATAAAGTTGATATTGTAAATAGAACCTCCATACCAAACAACTCCAAACACTGGCTAGTATTTGAGGATGATATGTAAATAAAAATATTTTTAGAGTTGTATCATGAATTTGTAAATACTCAAATTGACAATAAAAATGATAATTTTGAGAACTTCCAAGATGTTGAACTGAGTGAAGATGAAGAAGATGGAAACAAAAAGTTGAAAAACACACTAGGGGGAAATGATGTAATCCAGTTGAAAATCAATTTTATCCCAAGTGGTCTGATTCCCCTAGAGAAAATTTTTGAGTAGAATGATGTTGCAAAATATCCAAAAAATGAAGCTTGTTGATAATGCCATCAAAGAAAAAAATATAGGTACTGAAGAAGCTCCAAGGATTGTAAAACTGTCCAAGAATTTTCCTGTTAAAGAAAAAGAAGAGTATATCAATCTAATGAAAAAGCACACAGATGTGTTTTCCTGGAGTTATGAGGATCTCAAAGAGTATGATACTTCTATCATACAACATATCATTGCAATAAAACCTGGTGAAAAACCTTTCAAACAGAAATTGAGAAGAATTAATCCAATGCTGCTTCCTGTTATTGAGAAAGAAATTAAAAAAATATTCAATGCTAAGATCATAGTGACTATGATATTTTCCAAATGGGTTGCTAATTTGGTTCCTGTAAGAAAAAAGAATGGTGAAATCAAGATTTGCGTAGATTTCATAAATCTTAACAAAGTCTCATTGAAGGACAACTATCCATTACCCAAAATGGATCATATTTTGCAGAAAGTTGTGGGATCTGAAAGAATTTCAACTATTGATGGTTTTTTAGGATACAATATTCAAATCAAAGCTCTTCCTAAATATCAAGAAAATACTTCCTTTACTACACCATGGGGTACATTCATGTATGCCAAAATTCCCTTTGGTTTAATGAATGTAGGGGGCACTTTCCAATGCGCCATGGAAAGCACTTTTGTAGAGGAAAATTATAGATTTGTGGTTTTATACATGGATGATATTACTATATATTCAATATATTACAGGGAACAAATGAAGCATTTCGAGAATTTTTTTCTTAAGTGTAGGAAGTATGGCATATAATTGAATCCTAGAAAATCAAATTTTGCATTGGAGGAAGGAATATTGTTGGGGCACATCATTTAAAAAGATAGTATAAAAATAGATCCAGACAGAGTCAGTGCAATTCAGAAGGTTAAGGAACCAAGGAGTAAAAAGGACGTACAACCATTCATTGGATAGGTAAACTTTTTGGGGAGGTTTATTCCAGGTTTTGCTGAAATATTAATGAATATCACTAATATGCTGAAAAAGGACAATGAGATAAAGTGGACAATAGATGCAAGGAAATCTTTCAGAAAAATTAAACAGGCTATCACATAAGCCCAGTTCTAGTAAGCCCATATTTTAGTAAGGATTTCCTAATCTTTTCTTATGCTTGGAAACATACTATTGTTGGAGTGTTGTTACAGAAGAATAGCCAAAATACTGAACAACTCATAGCTTTGTTGAGCAAGGTGTTAAGGGATGGATAATTAAAATATGATGTTACAGAGAAAACTTCCTATGGCTTGGGGTGTACCACAATAGACAGAGAAACCACATAAATCAATCCCTTCCCAACATGCAAGAGAAATAAAACATATAACACTAAACGATCTCGAAACATACCTTATTCCGGACGGTTGATGTAGATCTCCGTCGAGCTTTTTCCAATCCCGCTTGTATTAACAATTTTCTCTCTCAACAATAGCAAATAATATAAACATGCTATATAATGGTGTTAGACCTACTCTAGAATATATAATCAATAATGTATAAGCAATTAAAATCATCCATGGATTCAATACTCATTTAAATGCACATCATTAGACAGGAAAAGATATTTTTATTAATATAAATCAAAGATGACAGGAATGACAACCTCTGTCGGTATGTCTGCGAACCAAAGAAACTGAGTCCTCCACCTGGGCCTCCACCACTTCAATCCTCCATCTCTTGTTAGCAAGTTCACAAGAAAAGGAAATATTGGGAAGAACACCAAGTGCTCCAAGGGACAAAGGGATGCAGACTCAAGTAAAAGCAAGCTACGACAACAATGGACTATAGTTTTCTTGCTCTTTTATTCCTCTTCCCTTCAATGTATCCAAAGGGTTCCTTATATAGTGATTCAATGGGGTAATGGAAGGTCAAATATGAGCAATCTGGAGGCATATGGAAGGCCAAGAGACAAGTGATTCGGATCCACATCAAGGAAAACTCCAAAAACATTTGGCCTTTTGCACACATCCCGATGTATGCGGGTTTAGGGGTAATATACGTGTATATACGCGAAAAAGGGTGTAAAAGTCACATACAACAAATAATGAGTGTTTTTAGGGATGATATTGGAAACATCAAAGGTACACAAATATTCCATGGGGTCCAAAGAGTCTGCAGAGGGACAGGGAAGGCCATAAAAATGTGATCAACCATGTGTGGTAAAATCAGCTATAACAGATGCCCCCTAATGTGTGAGGTCAAAGGGGTAACATGATGGCCGAAACACATTATAAATCCATCCCAGAAGTGGAGTGATGAAGAACCAGGTGGAAGAACAAGCCATCCAACCATATAACACAATAATCAAACTCTACACATGACTGCAAATACATATAACAGTCTCGGATACATAAGAGTATAATGGCCATGAATAGGCATGATAGACGAAGTGTGACATGTGTGCTCATCGCCACGTACAATATACAATAGATCAGAATCTTCTTGATGAAGATATACAAAGGACCAAGATCTCCATGAAAACTGAAGATATACCATGGATCAAGATCTCCATAATGGATGAACATATCTGACATACACTAGAATCAAGTCACGAGAGCTGAAATCTCATGAACACTGGCACGATCAAGGAGGTAGCATATTATAAATTCCACCAATCAGGAAAGTCTTCTACAAAACCCGCTACAAGTACATGTCCTACTATGTGAATAGAGGTGTTGAGGTCGAACATAGTAGTCCATCATCTGATTACCGGTCATTGATGTATACCGTTAACAGACACGTGATCATCCACCGATAATGAAAATGGGAATCAAGGTACTAGAGTGCAATGTAACAAGTGCAAATAAATGTGTTGAGGTCAAACACTTGAAAGAATCCATCGATTAGAGGACATTTATGTATTCCCAAAACTGTTCATGGCGAGAGAACCTACCACTAATGACTGTAAGTCTCAAGGCACTCAAATGACTCTAGACTCCTAGAGACGGAATCCGTTGGAAGGAGGGCATTAAGGAATCCCCCATCAACCAACATGAGATACTCAGCAACCCTGTATAATGTGGAAGGACTCGAATAAGATGTGCATGAACCAGTAATAGTACCAGGAATGACCGACATGCAAAGTCAAGACAACTAAGGGATGTCCGACTCAGGCTTCAACTTCCTTCAAACAAGAGCATATAGGCAAATGGTGACTGAATGTAGGCAGCATAGACTCAATATGCAAAACTGGGACATCTCTACGACACATGAGGCATCGACAGAGGCTCCATAGGGACTAGAAGCTTAACTAGTCGGTGGAGGTAAACTCAAAGATACGAGTACAGATCCTAAAGTCAAACTACTAACCCGACGAACAGATGTGATATACAGTGCTCTGTTCGAAGGTGAAACGACTCGATTGCTGCCAAAGATAACAACTTTTCTTGTCCGGTTTTTTGGTTTTTTGATTTTTTTTTGGACTTTTTCAGATATTTTGAAAATCTTGAAAAATATAAAAAGTGCTTTATAGTTACAAATATAGGAGGAGATGAGTGTCAAAGAGCAAACAAACTAGTTCCAAGCAGTGTTCCAATGCATGGAAACATGTGCAAGATAACGACACTCGGGGGAAAGTCTCCTCTCAGTAAAAAATGGGGAATCAAGCTGCAAAATATATATAAAACGGTTCTACTTGGCTAGACATGAGGTAAGCTCAGGCTATATGGCTGATAGTCAAAGTCAGGGAAGCGGGCATAAGGCTCAATAAGGCAAGCAAAACTCATCATAATGCAATTACAACTTGACATATACAAGGGAGTCCTGGGGAAAAACGCCAGCATAAAGATCAAGAGGAGTATGAAGCTCTTGCTCAAAGTCATGGCGGTATTATACAAAGGACTCCCACACCCTAAAGGAAAAATGTCGGCATGGGAACCAAATACAAAACAGGATCTAACTAGGGTACCGATTTATGGTAAAGCTCTACCATTCACAACATGTCACTTCTAGAATTAGCAAGAAGGTTCCGTGACAAGATGGAATGGGTTTGCACCTAAGGTTAAAATGAAACGGTCATAAGGTCATGCAAAATGAAAACGGATGTGAAACCTGACCTATATGCCAATTTAGACATCATACCTGTAGTAGGCATGAACGGATCAAAGCCACAGTCAAAACACACTCAAAATGGACTCCTACATCATCAAATTAGTTCAAATGGTACAAAATGATCAAAAACTATAGAAAGTGGGTAAAATTTTCAAACTTTTTCTATAAATAGTACAAAATTTAAAAATTTTCATATCATTTGAAACTTTTACCCAACATAGTGTATTTGAGCTCAGAAATTTCAAAGGGAATTCCGGGAGCATCGTCTGGCAGAATCTCTCCCCGTTTGATCCAGGTAGATTCTCATGCCCTCCTCTTCATATTTAAAGCAAATTTTTTGAATTTTCATGGTCTAATTAATTTTTTAAGCCATCCATAATTGTACATTTTGTCCCACGTGAAATCAGGGTTTTTTTTCGCGTATAGGGCTTGCCCTATGCAAAAAAAGCACCCAAACCTGCGTACATATGCGGTTGTTTTGAGAACAGTCACATATAGGGCCACAAACAAGGTTTTCAAAGGCAATAACTGATCAAAACTTTGGTTTTTTGTGTAGGATGGTTTTAGAGTGGAGGGAAAGAGAGCATGGTGATGTGGAGGAGGCCATACAAGGTGATCTTATGGCCCAACAAGCATTACGGGCATGTGGTTTATACAAGTTTTGGTGTCTTGGAAGCCTGAGGGCCAAACGAAGACTACTCTAGCTGCTAGTGGATTACTGGGATCCAGACTCTGAGACTTTTCAGATTGACAGGATGTCACTAAGCATTGAGGATGAAGACATATACTTTATCACTAGTTTGTCTCGACGAGGAGAGATGGTAAATCTCCGATCTCATGGGCCAAGAGGTGGGTTGACTATTGACGAGTACATAGTTGTGTACTGCTTTCCAAAGATGGAAAAGGTTGGGAGTCAAATCCCAACAAACTTTATCCATATTCTGGGACTGAAGGCCATACTATTGGCATTAGGCAGGATTGTGGGGCTAGCTTCACTCCACCAGACCTCGCGGTCAATGATGTTCTATGCTGTGGAGTGTATGAAACCTACAGTGTACGACTGGAGCACAACACTATTGAGCAACATGAAACATCAGCTTAGTGACTACAAGATGGGTAGGGTACGAAACTTTGGGTTTAGCAGCATACTAAGCACGTTCTTCTTTGAATGGGTACTAGGGCTAAGCCCTAGAGTGGACATTGTTCAACACGGAGTTCGATATCCATCCCAATGACGTTGGGAAAATGTTATGCGTAGACTGGGCAGAGGTAGGGTGGCTAACCCCTACCTAGCAGACTTCTTTCCATGGTGGTGGAGATAGATCATTGCCATATATGACTATCCCTATGCAGGGATAGGCTTCTGTGGAGATTCGGATATGCCTCTGCCACCAGGAGTAGCTTATGGTGACATAGGTAATGAATCCCAAACCCACTTTTTAATTTTTTTGAATTATTTAATTTTTTTTGTGTTTTTTGATATATTGACTCAAAAGACATATTTTTTGTGTGACGACACATAGTGAAAATCTGTCATGTGTATGCATATGTAGGACCATGGAAGCTAGAAGGTTTCCCTCGTCATCGACAGAGGGGAAGAGGAGACAATATCATGGGTGCGGATGTGGAGCGGATGCTCCAAAGCATTCACACGAACTTCATACACTTGACACATAGGGTACCCATGGCGCAAGTCGAGGACTTGCCTGAGGCCATGCAGCATCAGGTGGTTGGAGTACCATGAGCATGGGTTCGACTCTTTTGACGACTAGCTAGAGCCATAGTGCCATATCATGATCATAACCCCCCTCCTCCTTAGGCTTAGAGACCTGAGTGTGTTCATTTTTGTATGACCGTGTATTATATTCTGGTGGCTCGGAAGCCCCAATTTTGTATATGACACTTATGTATTATGACATAACTTTTTGGATATTAATGAAAAACTTTTATGATGATCAATTTTATTTTTACATGTGTGTAAAATGTATGTTTGTGATATGCTTATGGTCTATGAAACAAATGCCAATCTAACACATAGTTAGCATATGAGTCAGCAACTTGATTAAAATTTATTGGAACATGAATGTATGTTATATTTTCAAATTGTTGTTCTAGCAATCTCACATGTAAGAATATTCGTAATAATATCATATCCCTAATACGATACAAGCCATTAAGCTATGAAACCACTAACTGCGAATTGAGACATACCTCAAGAGAGAGAACACCATGTGAAATGGCATCATGCAATAAATCAATAACGGTACTATATTCAACAACATTGTTCGAAGAAGGCCATAAACATACGCCTTTTGAAGACAATACTTGACCCGTAGGAGTATAAATAAACCAAGAAGCCGAAGCTGAGATTTGAGTGTGGCGGCTAGCACCATCGGCGAATCCTATGTAAATGGAAGACTCCATCGACATATGCCATAAGAAACGAAAGCTAATCAACAAACCCGATCACCATAAGAAAACCTAACTATGCAATTCAAAAACTGTACAATAATATACAACAATCAGCCCTGGCTAAAGATCATGCATAGTATTTTTTGAGATAGAGCCCATTTCTAGGCTCCACCAAGGTTGTCCCTTCATAATCAACCAGCTCATAAGTTCCTTTCTCTAAGACTTGTTTAACTGCGTAAGGACCATGCCACATGGGATTAAATTTCCCTGCCCCCTAGGGTTCTTTAGCTTGATCCCACAAAAGTACCAAGTCACCTTCATTAAACCTCCTTGGATGGACAAAATTATCATACTGGACCTTGACGTGATGCTTGTTAACCTCTAGATCCACTAAGGCATCTCAGCGTTGCTCATCAAGCTGCTCTAATTGGACCAAATGTTCTTCCAATGCGGAAGGGTCCGGTAAAAGCTCCACAGCTAGCTTCAAAGAAGGGATTTTCCATTCAACTGGTAAAACTGACTCCACCCCATGCAAAATATGATATGGAGAGAAATAGGTGGCAGTCTTAACCATGGTTCTATAGGCCCACAAAGAAGGATACAACATAATATGCCAATTGGTCTTGCTTTGTGTGATGGTTCACTAGAGAATAGACTTAAGTGATTTATTCACTGCTTCAACCAGTCCATTCGCTTGAGGGTAAAAAGAAGATGAGTGTTCTTACTTATACCCTAGCTTGAAAGCCAACTCTTCCATCATTTTATTATGAAAGTTCCTACCATGGTCAGTGACAAGATCTTTCGGAATACCAAACTAGGTGATAATCTGGTTGAACACGAACTATGCAGCTGTCTCACCGTCGGATTTAATTGTGGGCATAGCCTCTGCCCATTTCATGAAATAATCGATAGACACTATAATGTGATGATGCCCCCTAGCTGAAGCTGGGTTGCAATCCATAAAGTCAAGCCCCCACTTAGTGAAGGGACCAGCGGTGACAATAGGATGTAATGGGGCTGGATGCGTGTGCATATTGCATGCAAACAACTGGCAAGGGTGGCACTTCTTGACCACATTGATGAAGTATTTGAAGATGGACGACCAAAAATATCTTTCTCTCAAGATTTTTTGGGCTTTAGAAAGCCCAGATAAATGACCACCACATGCCCCTCCATGGCAATCATTCACCACAACCTCAGCCTCATCATGGGTTAAACAACGACGCAGAATGGAATCTACCCCACAACGATACACAGTATTATCCAATATAAGGTAGTTCTTAGCTACATGATGTAATCATCATTGCTCATCCCGTGAAAGGTGAGTAGGGACCTTCAACGTCTACAAATATACAATGATATCCCTGTACCATGGGTCCAAGGTTGAGATAAGGAAAATATGCTCATCGACAAACATATCCTCATAAACTTCCTCCTCCTCCAAACTTGAAAAATTGGATATGAGCTCCGTAAAGATCAAATATTTCTTTGATTTCGCCGAAACGAACTCGAGATCAAAATCTTGCAAAATGACAATCCATTTATTGTATTTTCCCCCAATATTCCTTCTAGTAAGGATGAATTGAAATGGATTGATATGAGCTATGACCAAAGTTTGGTGAAGAAGAATGTAATGCCTCAAACATTGGACCACATGAACGATGGCTAAGGAAAGCTTCTCCACATGGGAATAATGGATTTCTGCATCAATAAGGTTCCAGCTCAAATAATATATGACATGCTTATGGAGCTCCTCATCCTGCTGAACCAAAACCATACCAACTATATCCATGGACGCGGCCACATAAATCAAGAAATCAAGGCTATAGTTAGGAGGACTAAGCATGGGGGCCATTACTAAGGCTCGCTTAATAGCATCAAACGACTCCTGGGCTCACTCATCCCAGTAAAAAGGAGTGTCCTTCTTCAAAAGACGCATAAAGCCTTTGGTCAAATTGGAAAAATTAACCACAAATCTCCGCAAGAAGTTTTCCATACCTTGCAAACACTGAATATGTCTAATATTATGCAGGGGAGACGATTGAAGTATTGCCTCAACCTTTAAGGGATCGACTCTTATACCCTCCTTGGACACAATCAATCCTAGCAGGTGACCGACAGTCACGCAAAAGATGCACTTATGAGGATTTAAACGAACCTGGTAATGATGACATCTTTCGAATACTACTCTCAAATGATATGGATGATGCACCCTAAGATACTAAGTGAGCAGTGAGATCATCCAAATACACTTCGATAATCATTTTGAGATCGTGAAAAATTAAGGTCATAGCCCACTGAAATGTAGCTCTGGTGTTTTTAAGGCGAAAGGAATATTTCGATATGCAAAAGTGCCCCAAGGACAAATAAATGCGGTCTTATACTGATCCTCGAGCTTAATCTGAATCTAATTATATCTAGAAAAACTATCAATAAAGGAAAATACCTCACTCCCGGCACACTCATCCAAAATATGATCAATAAATGGTGTGGGGAAATTATCCTTAGGACATGCACAATTTAAGTCACGAAAATCAGTGCATATACAGATCACTCCTTGATTCTTATCTACCAAAATGGGATTTGAACCCACTCCGTCAAGGGAATGGGATAAATAAAACTAGCTTTCAAAAGTTTTTCTATCTCAGCCTTAATGGCGGGTTCTTTTCTAGGATTCACCGCACGCAAACGTTGTCGAACCAGCTTCGCATCCGGATAGGTTTGGATCTGATGTTCGACAATACGAGGAGGTCGATACCTGGAATCTCATCATACAACCATGCAAATATGTCACAAAAATCTTTAAACAATGTGATATACTCCTTGATCTCATCAGGGGAACACTCAGCCCCAATGTAGACATTCTCAACCTTGCCAGGATCACGAGAAATATTGATAGGAATAGTTGGTGATAAATTTGCCATGTTCCCATTAGCCATCTAACCAAGAGAGATAAATGAAACCACGGGCCTACCAACCTTCTCACTAAGATTCTCCCTAAATTCATCACGCTCCATACGGTCGAGCTTAGGAAGAAAATATGATCAATGATGCAACTCTTCCCAAGGTGGTTCAACCCCAGACATGGCCTCAATAATGGCTTCATCCAATGGAAAAACATCGTCAAGGAAATCATGTGTGTGAGATGACTCAACTGCCCATGTGGACAGCATGTATGGGTCCTCCTCCTCTGTCCGTGAAGATGAAGGACTAGGCTCTACAACCTGATCAAGATTCGCTTGATATGCTATCATCGTTGCAGGCAATGGAACGTCCATTTCAATAGGTCCAACCGAAGAACTTGATGAAGGAAGGATCCAAGGGTCCTCCATATGGGTGGTGTGAAAAGACATCAAATTCATTGAGGATGAAGCCCCACCAAAACTAGACCCAATAATAAGCATGGTCACAGGACAACTAAAGGTTCCCATAAGAGAAGGATACATACCCACGCCCACACTCCCAGTTGCTGGCTGAGAGTGATCGATAATCGGGATAGAAGATCTCGATGATGCATTGACACACAGATTTTGGAATGATGTATGATCAATCGTAACAATCTTCCCATTAAATGGAAATCATATTACTTGAAAGAGAGAGGAATCTACGGCTTGCATACTATACATCCAATTCTAACCCAGTAAAAGATCATAGTCAAGGGGCGCATCAACCACCTCGACCTCGATCGCAACAGTCTTCCCTCCCAATTGGACTTTTAGAGAAGGAATAATTTCGTGCAGTTGAAATGATCTACCATCGAAATTTGTCAACATGGTAGCTGATTGAGACAATTTGGGAGAACCTAAGCCCTTCCAACATGACAAAGACATCACAGAAGCAGCAGTGCCTTCATCAATGACAATGCATTTGACGGTCTTATTAAGACACTCTACATGAATCAAAAGAGACACGTAGTAAGGAAAGAAAGGTTGTACACCCATGGTTTTGAAATTTGATAATGGAAGAAGAGTTATCATCACTAACCCCAAGAGCGGACAACAAAGCCATCCTCTGTGGAGGACAAGTCTAAAGCACTTTCAGTGTGGACATCGCACAAGGAGTTTGGCCCAAATCCTCGACAACTGAATAGTTCTTGGCAGCTTGGGCATTAGGATTGTGCCCTAAACGCTTTAGGACTCCCTTAGGAATTCAAGGCAGAGCTTCAGGTTTATCCGTAGGTTTTTCGATACACAAAGGGTTCTCGGGTGGAGAGGGTTATTTCCCAAGGTCTGGTTGTGACAAACCATAATCTTTCATACGAGTCACAACCTTAGTAGCACTCATCATGTTGATGCATCCATGACCACTATTGGATTTTGGCGGATTTTGATTTCCAACTGATGCACAACTAGGATCAATGGTCCTTGAGTTTGTATTTTGATTGTTGGGTAAAGGATTTGTTAACACAGCTGGGCCATGTTCTATGAAACTCAAGGCATCTTCCATACGAGGGCACAAGTAAGTGAGGTGGTCGTCCTTACACACCTTACGTTTAGTCTGCTTGTGCCCCCCCCAGCATTATGATCGTTCTTGTCATTATTATTAGCATTTTTGTTCTTATTCCCACCCTTATGGTTATTTTTTCATTTTTTCTTATTCCTTCCAGACTGTTGGTTTCCCTTCGGGTCCGCCGATTGCACAGAAAGTACACTCGTCAATTGGGTAGGTTGAGACAAAGTCATGGCTTGTCCCAACATGGATTGGTTAATAGACAATTGGCTCACTTGTTTCATGACCGAATCCACAGGTTTGGTACTTATAGAGCCCACAATGCCATCAGCATGTGGTCCAGGCTTGATCTTGGGATCAAAACTAGATCACGAAGCATTAGGTGTAATCTCATATGAAAGTCCAGATTGAGCATAGATCAAATCCAACTCTTGTGCCCTAAAGATTGCTTGTTCCTTGTTTTGAACTCTGGATGTAGAAACATCCTTTATGATGTAAGGAAACAATGATTTGAGGAACCATTCAAGGATAAATTCCGGTGGTATAAAGGCTTTAATCAAATGCTTTTGTCTACTCCACTCTTGAATATGATTTGAAATGTGTGTGGCTTTATCTTGCCGAAAGGTCGACAAGAGTTCAGTACCGATGTTGTAACGTATGGGTAGCTGAAAATGGTTGAGGAAATTCATGGCAAGGTCATTAAATAAAGCGTATCCCCCCCTTGGTAACTCTATATACCATTTCACCGTAGGCCCCATGAGGGTGCGTTGAAATAGCCTCAAACGAATTGAATCGTCATGTAAGGAATTGGAAGAGCACCAAAGGTGAAAAGTGGTGACGTGCTCACTAGGATCCTCTCCAGCCTTACCCTCGAACTTGGGAATGTATGAAGGAATCTTGTTAGGGAATGCCCGCTAGGCTGGGTCATGAGATACCAAATCGTTCATCAGTCTCGACAAGTCAGGTAAGTTTAATGTCATGAGAAAAGGGAGCCTAGGTTGAGCTGGTCTATGCCACACTCCCTGATAGTTTTGGTTCATGTAAGGTTGATTGCTATAAATACCGTGGCCTTGGCCATAATAACCTCCTCCCATTTGACCCGTATAGGGCTGCATGGAAGCATTGTGATGTGGGGTTTCCTTGATTATGTGGTGCTACAAAGCCATAATTGGAAGAGTAAGTGGGTTGTTGATACCCGTACCCATAGGGTTGATATCTATGTCCATACTGTGGTCCATAAGACTGTCCATGAGAAGCTCCATAAGGTGTTCCATGGGATGTCCCACGAGAAGGTCCGTAGTTAGGGATATGGGGAGCTCTATGAGATGGAACATGAGATGAGCCAGAAATATGGATATGACCTCCCGACACAACAGGAGGTGCTTGACTCTGAGATACTACCATGCGAGCAGTTGTAGTACGAACCTAACTAGTAGCAATATTCTGGCTCGAAGGACCACATGAATTAGGGGGAGGAAGGGTCGTTAAAAACGAATTCGAAGGAGTAGGGTTCGAGGATGAAGGGACATGTGAAGGAATGTAAGTGGTTTTCCCAATGTTCACTCATCTTGGTTCTGGTATCCGCATAGGATTACTAACACTAGGTCTAGGACGGACATGTGAGGATGCTTCCACTGTAAGGATGGAAGGTGTAATGTGACTAGTGCTCCCAAATCTCTCCACATGGAAAGGAATAGGAGTGCCCCTAGCCATAGTTCTAGGATCAATTTATAACTCGACATGATGTGTCGGATCGAGTGTTATGATATCAGGCATGCCATAACGAACATGACTAGTGCTTGTGGGTTCATAATGAGTCTCGTCGCCTGGAAACCAATACTGGTGACTTGTGATTGAGGGATCATAACCAGATTGTGATGGTTGTTCATGTGATGGATCATATGTGCTAGTAGGATCTTCCTCCCCAACATCATGAGGTGGAGAGGACATCTCTGGAATCTCATCCTCATGATCTCCCATGGTGTGTGAATCAAAGTAAGAAGTAGTCCACCCAGATTGTCTAGTTTCCTCTCCCAAAGGAGGAGGAGACGTGGCAGGAGAAATTCTTGCTAAACGGTGAGAACGATGGGGTGCCGCAACTGAATCCACAATGACTCAAAAAATAAAAGACTCAATCTAATTACGTAAACCCTAGTCAAACTAGCATGCACATAACATACACCTATAAAATGTAAATCCAAATCGCAAACAAACAAGGGTAGGATATATGAGCTCACGAATGAAGCAGGTATGTCTCTCCTAGGAGAGGCTTGACACTGCCATACACAACAAGCGGAGGTTCATAACCAATTATAGTGGCCCTCAGCTTCAACGCATATAGCGACTGTGCTGTCCAACCCCTACCTAGCCAGGACACCTACAAAATAACCTCTGTGAAGTACCCCCTCGATAACCTAGGTAAGGAAAATAAGGTCACCTCAATATAATCAATGCTCAGGTGGACAGTCGTAGGCGGGATTGACCGTATGGGTAGGGTAGCAAAGCCTGAAACTCTCAAAAGAGCCCCTAAATATGAATACAATACTGGAAATATCTTTGGTGCTCTCAGTTACAACCAAGGGTCATCCCAATCATAACTGCTCACATTGCCTCGTGCTTAACTCCCTTGTAAGAAGAGGATCCTGAGAACACTAATTATATAAAGGAATTTTACACTCTCACCTGGACAGACACATAAATGTTTCATTTAGTGGTCTTGGAGAATTTACTCACAATGAACTATTCCAAGACCCTAAAACCTAGTCTTGCTGGTGCACCTTATAAAAGAAGAGAGTGTAATTCATTTTATTATGTGTTGATTTTAATTGGCTTATTACTCAAAGGGAAAATACCTGTGCAACTAATGATGTTATGATGCAACAAGAAGTAAAATGCACACCTAAAAATCAATGCAAATGCACTGTGTCAAATGAAGAACAGGGTATGCTACTATGTGAAGTGCAAAATTTTCCTTCAAATGAATATGCAATCATTCCTATATGAAAATCTGACTAATATTCTCCAAGAAAACCTAATGCAAGTACCATGATAATGCAAAATGCAAACAATGCATAATGATGCACAAAGCAAATGTTTTTGTATTTTCGAATTAAATGAGATAAAAAAATATATATAACTCTACAACCCTCAGAATCTGCAAGCACTAACAGACAACCTTCAAGCAAAGCACCAAGGTAAAAGAGACTGAATGCACTAATCCCAAAACAAAAAATAGAAAATTAAATGACAATAACATTTTCAAAAATTTAAACTAACAAGGTGTCTCTGGTCACAAACAAGGATGTATACAGACTCCAGAAGCATCCAAGAATACTCAACAATCATCCAAAATCACCCAGCATCACTTAATCTTCCCAAAAAGGCTAAAAATCAGGGTATACACAACTGTTCTCAGTAAATCCATGCATATACGTGTCTATTCAAGGAAAACCCATGTGTACACGTAATTGTGAAAGAAAAACCCACGTACAGGAAGAAAAAGAGATAAAAAGAAGTCAAACATAAAAGATGAGACAAAATTTACTCTTGTAAGACACTACTAGGAAAACATGCCCCCAGACCCAACTTAGAAACAAAGAAATTAGAGAAATTCAAGCACATTGAATGCCGAAAAAATCCCCAAAGAAAATGACTAGGAACCTCCCTAGTATGGTTGCCAATTCTGTTACGGAGAAAACTTCCTATGGCTTGGGGTGTACCACAACAGACATAGAAACCACAGAAATCAATCCCTTCCCAATATGCAAGAGAAATAAAACATCTAACACTAAAGGATCTTGAAACATACCTTATTCCAGACGGTTGATGTAGATCCCCTTTGAGCTTTTTCCAATCCCGCTTGTGTTAACAGTTTGCTCTCTCAACAACAACAAACAAGAAAAGCATGCTATATAATGGTGTTAGACCTACTCTAGTATATATAATCAATAATGTATAAGCAATTAAAAGCATCCATGGATTCAATATTCATTTAAATGCACATCATTGGACAAGAAAAAATATTTCTATTAATATAAATCATAGATTACATGAATGACAAACTCTATCGGCACATCTGCGAACCAGAGAAACTGAGTCCTCCACCTGGGACTCCACCACCTGGGACTCCACCACCTTAATCCTCCATCTCTTGATAGTAAGCTCACAAGAAAAGGAAAGCTTGGGAAAACCACTAAGTGCTCCAAGGGACAAAGGGATGCAGACTCAAGTATAAGCAAGCTACGACAACAATGGACTATAGTCTTTTTTCTCTTTTATTCCTCTCCCCTTCGATGTATCCAAAGGGTTCCTTATATAGTGCTTCAATGAGGTAATGGAAGGTCAAATACAAGCAATCTCGAGGCATATGAAAGGCCAAGAGACAAGTGATTCAAATCCACATCAAGAAAAACTCCAAAAACATTTGGCCTTTTGCACACATCCCGATGTACGCGGGTTTAGGGGTAATATCCATGTCTATACACGAGAAAGGGTTTAAAAGTCGCGTACAACAAATAATGAGTGTTTTTAGGGATGATCTTGGAAACATCAAAGGTACAAAAATAGTCCATGGGGTACAAAGAGTCTGCAGAGGGACAGGGAAGGCGATAAAAGTGTGATCAACCATGTGTGGTAAAATCAACTATAACATATGATATTATGGAAAAGTAGGCATATGCTCTAGTAAAGTTTTTGAAATATTTTAGATTTTATGTTCTTTATTCACATATCATTACTTATGTTCCTTGTAATGTGGTAAAGAGAATTCTCACACAGCTAGATCCAGAGGGAAAAAGAGTAAAATGTATTTTTGTGTTACTAGAGTATGACATTGAAATTAAGCCCACTAATATGATTAAAGGAAAAGGACTTGCAAAGATGATAAAAAATTCAAATTGTAAATCCTTACAACTGAATGTTTTTATCTAACCACTCAAATCACCTTGACACAGGGGTACAGGTATTGTCTTAATTTTCTGTCTCCATGGTATTCTAATATTGTTTATGTTCTCCAAAATTTGCAAGATCCTGCAGGGTTAAGCAAAACAAGAGAAAGATCAGTGAATTTGAATGCTCCGAAGTTTTGTATTCTGAATAAATACCTCTATTGGAAGGATCCTGGTGGTGTTTTTCTCAATTTCCTTTTGGAGAATGAAGCTCAAATGTCTATGAAGGAATTTTATAAGGGAGATTGTGGTGGACATCATTCATGGAAGGTGACAACAAACAATATTTTGAGAGCTGCGTTTTACTGACCTTCAATGTTTTCAGATGCTTACAAGGAGACTACTACATGTCACCAATACCAGATCTTTGATGGTAAGAGGAAATTGGTTCCACTCCCTCTCAATCAAATATGAGTAGAAGAATCTTTTCAGTACTGGGGAATATATTTTATTGGGGAAATAAATCCAAATTCTTCAAGACATCATAGATGTATTTTAATAGCAACTGACTAGTTCACCAAGTGGATCGAAGCAATACCTACAAGAAGGACCACACTTGTAGTAACTATGGATTTTTTGGAAAAAAATATTTTGTCTAGGTTTGGTTGTCCTAGAAGGATTGTAACAGACAATGCAACTAATTTTAAGTCCAAAAAGATCGTAAGATTTTGTCAGAAGTATCATATTAGTCTTAATCATTCTACTGCTTACTATCTACAGGGAAATGGACTGTCATAATCTTCAAACAAAATCCTGGTGAGAATTATTAAAAAGTTGTTGGAAGAAAACAAAGGGATTGGCATACAAAGATAAAGTTAGCAACTGACTAGTTCACCAAGTGGATCGAAGCAATACCTACAAGAAGGACCACACTTGCAGTAACTATGGATTTTTTGGAAAAAAAAAAAATTCTAGGTTTGTTTGTCCTAGAAGGATTGTAACAGAAAATGCAGCTACTTTTAAGTCCAAAAAGATGGTAATATTTTGTCAGAAGTATCATATTAGTATTAATCATTCTACTTCTTACTATTTATAGGGAAATGGACTGGCATAATCTTCAAACAAAAGCCTAGTGAGAATTATTAAAAAGTTGTTGGAAGAATACAAAGGGATTGGCATACAAAGCTTATGATAAAGTGTAGATACATCAAGAGAAAATGAAGAACACTGTTGATAGGAAGGTTAAGGAAGAACAATTCTAAATAAATGATTTGGTTTTAAAGTGGGATGCTCCTAGAGAAGATCAACATGGTAAATTTGATCACATGTGGGTAGGTGTTGTTGGCCGAAATTTCTGACTTGGCCAACTTAAGGAGATTAAGCCCACACAAGTTGCTTAAAGCAGCTTCTGGAGTGTTTGAAATGGAAAAATCTCACTGGTTATGGTCCTGCTACCAACTGGATTTATCCTCTTAAGGAGAACTTTAAAATTGATTAAAATTTTATCCTAATTCTATTACTACTTAAAATAAATCCTAGAGTTAGTTTCCTAAATCTAAGTTATCCTAAAATGCTTTCTTAAGGAAAGTCTCTAGTTTTAGGGTTTTGTTTTAAATATTTTAACTAAAAGAATATTTAAAATTTTATCAAACTAATCTAATTCTATTTAATAACTGTTAAAATAAACTAAAATATTAAAATAAACCAAGCTAAGACTTAAAATTAACTAGCTATCCTATCTCAGCTGAGAGCAACTTGGAAAACTAAATTAATTATCAATTAATGATTCAAATAAACAAAGAGATAGGCAATAACAATTCAAATGAAAATATTTAAATCATTATCATAAAATCACTTTGTTGAATATGCACAACCACAAAAAATTAAAATAGGTAACTACTTTTAATTTATTCTGTGATGTTCTATTAATTAATAACTAATATCCAATACTAAATATTTGAATAACAAGATGATATTTATTCATGAAAACATTGTAGAAAATACAAATGAAATAAAAAATAAATATGAAAGGTTTATATTACCAAATTTCAATTATCAATACAAATATCGATTAACCAAATTCAATAATATTCTCAATCAAATATCAATATTGTGCAAACAAAGTATAATTTCTGATAATAAATCCAATCATATCCCAATATAATTGCATAAAAATATAAGGTAATAAAACAGTATATAGAAATATATTTATATCAAGTTTTCAAAAGAGTAACAAGCAGTGATACCAGTTTGATAACTCTAGTCACACTCCTCCACGAAGATAAAACTTCAGTAAAGAAATTGAAACTAGACACTGTAATTATATTTCTAATAGGTCTTTTCTTTCAATACTCCATCGACCCCCTCTACACCGAGCTTACTAGCTTATATAATAAGACTAGTAACTCTTTCCAGTTTCTACGTAACCAACATTCTAAAAATATCCTTTTAGTTTTTAACAACCACTACATAATAAAGACAAAAATTCTATCCCTATTCTGTTGCATCAGATTTCTTCAAAGAAGGCACCTGGCAGATACGTTTATCCTATGAAACACAAATGTCAATTAAATGACTGGCCTGCATTATCTTCTGCTCAAATGAATTGACCTATGACGTGGCTAGCTTTAGTATCCAATTCTTCCAGAAGCACCAGCGAATGCCAACGACTAGCAAAAATAGTCTTCATTCTTTACAGCATGTCAACAATATGTACACCTGTAACAAAAATTAATTTCTCATTAAAATCATGATAACAAAAAATAAAATAAAATAATACAAACTATAAGCATACCTACAAACATAATTTTGTAGGTGTGCTAATTAAAACATTTTATTACCTGTCAAAATTGAAATTAAAATAACTAAAAATAGACTAAGTCATTGCTATCTGTAACTTGATTGCTTTCTTGGCTTCTGATAGCTTGGCCCTGAGTTTCAAGATTTTTTCTTCATGGACTCTTTCATCTTTCAATAATTTCTCATTAGTTGCAGCTAACAATTTCTTTTTTTGCTTTGTATTTATCTTTCTTGGCTTTCATTTGTTGCCATCGGTCTACCCACATAAGAAATTCATTTTTTTGCTGTTGTAACTCTGTTTTCAACATGTCATGAGCTTCTTCAATGTATTTCAACCGATCAGCCTTATGTTTTTTTGAAAGCTTGATCGACTGCTTCACTGCTTTTAAAGTCTTTGATAGAGAATCTTCAATATTTAATGGTGAATCAGATCGAGCTTCATGTTCATACTGTGCTGGTAATGGTGAATTGTCTTTCACGAATCTTTTAGGAGATACCATCACATCGTTGTGACTATTACTCTGTTCCTGTTCGAATTCATTGATTGGGGTTTCATGAGGAGGAGATTCATCCTCATTATCACTATTATCTTCAACAACAATGGGTTCACTATTTTGTTCTATGGTTCTTGGAACCGAAAGACTAATCATACTCCTAGTAAGCCTTCGATTAAACATCTCAGATTTTTTCATGCTCGATTCAAGAGTTTTATTGTCACCTACTAGATTTTTCCCTTTTATCTCATGCTTCTTTCTCTCCTCCATTACCTTAGAATACAGATCACCTGTTGATTTAGCAGAGTGCGTCTGAAAAACCATTTTACTTCCCTCTCCCACTTCGTTTTCTCTCTTGGATTGTTCAAGAGGGTTCACAATATAAAATTTCTCATTTTCAACTATTAAACAGAGCTTATCTAGCCCCTCATGATCAATTATATGGTCAATATCTTCTTTTACTTCTCCTTCACAAGGTCTCCTTCATTTTGCACGAGTCTTAGGTAAGTAGGTAGGCCAAAATTGGGTTAACCCGAAGTCATTTTCTTTTAAGAATTCATCCCATGTTTTTCCTACTGTAACTAACTGATACTGAACTAACATTTTGATCAGGCCGTGATGAAAAAGACTACGGTCTTGATTACCAATGGTACGCTGAACCATAATAACCATTTTATGCAAAATATGAAGTAGAAAGTAGGGTAGATTTAACTTCAAACCCTTAAGAGCCATTAAAATTCTCAGATGATATAATTGGATATTTGAATACCGACCATCACAAGAGATGTACCTGGAAATCACTTCAAAAGGAGCACGCCATTGATTCCTCAAATATTTCACAGGAAAACTGAATTTAAGGTGTGCATCTTCTTTTGACAATGGAAGAAGGAACTGCTTAAACTTTTTCTTGTCAATTTGTGACCCTTTGAACCAACGTTCACCAGTTCGAGGCAGCTTCGTAGCTTCCGCAATAAATTCTTCATCTATGACTAACTGTAAATCACCTATCTGAACAACATTTCCATGAAAAGACAATGAAAATCGTTTGGTAACTTCCTAGTTGTGTCCACTGAAACCCCAAAAGAAGAGTTTCCAATTAATTTTCTTAAATAAGGCAAGAACTTCAGGGTCAGCTTCTAACATTTCTGGACCAGAAAGCTCAAAGCGACTTAAGGGAGCCATCTGTTCAACTATTAGTTTTTTCTGTGACAGAGGTTTGAAAGGGGTTGTAAATACTGAAGGAATAGGGATGTGTAAATACACATACATGTTATGAACCTTCACGCGATTCTAGAGGAGCTAATGAGTAACCCTATACTAGTTTCTATGCGTGATAACTTCACCATCAAACCACCGTAGGTATTCATCAAACAAATTGATGTGATTTGAAATCATTACAAGATGTTCGAAATCAAATAATTTGTGAATTTTATATGACTGTAAGATAGGGTGATGTTAATTATGGACACATCTGATTACGCGATTCTAGAGGAGCTAATGAGTAACCCTAGACTAGTTTCTATGCGTGAGAACTTCACCACCAAACCACCGCAGGTATTCATCAAACAAATTGATGTGATTTGAAATCATTACAAGATATTCGAAAACAAATAATTCATGAATGTTATATGATTGTCAAATAGGGTGATGTTAATTATGGACACATCTAATTAAAATAATCATTACATATTAAAATCCTTATGAACAGATGTTATCAAATCAACCATTCGTATCTTGTACCATAAACAAGACTGTCAAACGTTAATAGGCAAGGATTATACGTGGAAGGAAATCATGCTATTAAACCATATGATGTGAAGTTGTCATTACAAGCAATGATGTCTCCTAGGGTTTTGTAAATCCGACCAAGTACGAAGATCAATCTTTGGATAATAATTAAAATGCTCAAAACCATATTTGTGCATGTAATCGATTCAAGGAGAAAATAATATAGTTTTGAATGAACTCATAGAATCCAAATCATCATATGACCTATTGCAAAGTATGATCAGATGGAAAATTTATTAAAGACTAAACACTAAATCAAAAATCAATTACTATGATTTTATCACAATGGACATTCGAAATGATATATAAAAATAAACTTTAGCTATTTTGGACAACATATATACACTTTCCACAATTTGTAAAATGACATAGTATTAAAATATCAAGTTTTATGTAAAAATATATTATTAGGGTTAAAATAAAATATTTCAATTAATTCATCAACCCTAATCATAAAAATTACAAAAAACTAATAATAAATACCTTGTCAAATGAAATCAATAAAACCAAATTGTAACATGTTCAAAATGCATTTTCATTTTAATCCAAAGAATAGTTTAGCAGACTATACTTTAAATATATTGAATCAATATATAATCAGATGAATTGATAATAATAAAAAATGATTATATATATAAAATTACAAGATTAACCGCTGCTAATTTATTAAATTTATGAAAGTGTTTCCTAAATTTCTAATATGACCATTAACTCTTCTGAAATTGAGAGTACCTTCAGAATCAAAGATTCTGAAGGCATTCTTCTATAATTTTTTGTGATAAAAAAAAGAAGAGAATTGATCATTTTATTCAGCGAAGTAGAAAAAATTGAGAGGGTTGTTGCCTGCCAACAGGTCCTTATATTATTGCATCTTACAGAGGTGAGAATTCTTTTATTCTACAGCATCAGGATGGGTCTTTTCTGAACGGAGGTCCAGTTAATGGAAGGTTTCTCAAACATTACTTGTCTTGAGGGGAGGAGGTAATTTTTCTATCATAGTTGTATATATTTCTTTTTTTTTCAAACAATACATAAGGTGACCTGAAGGATTTGAAGCCCGCAGAGAAAGCCCTAAGATCTGAAGGGGTAACCATGTTTCTTTAATTTTATAGTTTTCTTTTTACAAAACCAGAAAAACAAAAAAGAGAAATAAAATTGTGAAATGAGTGGGAGCATCCCAATGGATCTGGCACTATTCTATGGAGTTATTTTCTACCTCACAAGGAGGATAGCATCCCCAACTGGAGCCAGTTGTTAACACTATTTTTGAGCTAAGTAGTTGAAGGAGATTAGATCAGTGAAAGAAAGAATAAGGTTTGAAAATTTTCTTATCATGTGACCTCAAAGGATGTTACTGAAGTTCTGCAGGTATTTTAAAGGATCATTTATAGGTTAGAAATGCCAAATATTTGAAAATTTTGATTTTTAACCTTGAAAAAGTATGTAAATGAAGAAATCTGCTCCAGGTTAAATGATGATAGGGAATGGATGGCCTAGATGTGCATCAGAGAATATCAAAGGATGCAAATCATTTCCGCTAAGGGAAAATTGGGAGCAGAAAAGCAGAAAAGGAAAATTTTGGTTATAAAAGTTGGTGAATTTGCATTTCGCTTTTCGCTATTTTGCTGAAAGGAGAAGTCGGGAGCGGAAAAGTGGAAAAGTCAAGTTTTTGTTGTGAAAATTTGATAAAACCGAATTCCTCTTTCCATAATCCAATATACAACGGTCATGGATGACTCCGAGATAAATCAATGGTCCAAAAAAAGCGGGAATCAAAAGGGTGGAAATCAGAAAGCGAACATACAGAATTTGGTCATAAAAAAGTTGGAATCCCACTTTCTACTTTCTGCCAGTCCATAAGATCTATGGTTCAGAGAGATTCCACACAAATAAATGTCTCGAAAAGGAGCATAAAGGTGGGATAGGAAAGGTGGAATTGGAAAGTTCAAAATTGAGCATTGCGAAAGCAGAAATCTCAACTTCCATTTTTGCAGTGCGTGGCTTGATCTCATAACAAAGGCTAGGAATTTTTTTTTCTAAGATCGACAATGTGGAAAAAGGCGACATGTGCACGAGGTAAGTACATTTCCCGATCGGTAAGATCTGGTAGGCCCAACAAATTTTAATGGAGGATATCGAGGGGAATTTTAGATTGACGTCCCAAGATCATTTCGTGATGAAAACTAGCAAAGGGTAAATTCAGGTTGGAGGATTGCTAAATCAGGTGGAAGATGCACAATTGGATGGTCGAGATCAATCAAAGTTGAATATATATGTTGGAGATTGATTTTGTTGGGTGAACTTGCACACGCAAAGTCGGAGAGCGCCTGCGCGATGAGAAACGTGCATAAATGACGTGTCCCCTCCCCATTGGATATTGCACAAAAAATTGGAGGTGCAAAAGTCACTTTATGGAGCGCGATGGTGCATATTCCAATTGTCAAGATCTAAGCAGATGCAGATCTATGGCTAGCATCAATTTCGCAAGTTAAAGGTGCAAGGAAGGAAAATCTTGATGATAATTTGGAAACTGTAGATGGATGACTCAGATTTGGGAGAGTTTCATATCAAAGATGGAGATTTGTTCTATTATTTGAAGTTATATGAAAAATTGGTTAAGGTAAATAACGATCAATGGCTTGGATTTTCTAACTCCAGACCAGTGGATGACAATTAAAAACTTCGTAATATCCAAGTACAAGTTGCAGCAATGAATATTTTGAAGACAACAGGAAAGAAGAGAACATTTTGTAATTTGTTTTCAGAAATTAATTAGTTAAGGAGTTTAGTTCATTTCAAAAAATAGTTAGAAGCAGATACATGTTTTGACACATGTAAAAAGAAGTTGTGCCTATTTTGAGAATCATTTATTCAGATCATGAAGTAGTATTGTGTATTTTGTGACCTATCTTTAATAAAATTACAAAGCCGAATGCTGGCCTTTTGTTGCAAAGATTCATGTGTATTTCATATTTACAGTCTATTACATCATTTCTTATGTGCATGTATTTCCTGTTAAACTTGCCATGATGTGTTCTTTCATATATGGAATGAGTGTGTAATAGTCTTAGAATTCATACATGTTTATGCTTTGGCTATTATTTCAGATATCCACAAATTCTTTCAACTAAATTTAATGCAAAATTCATCTTTTTGGTGCTCTGTATTGATGGATTGTCATTATTTCTTCTCTATCACCAGACAAACAAATTTTTGACCGTGACCGAAATATTATCTTGCCTTTGCAGAATATTTCCATGCAAACAGTTCTGTGATTCAAAAATATTTGTGACTCCATATCCAAATGTATGCTTTCCTTGTTTCAACTACAAAAAAAAACTGAATTTTTATTTTATTTACACATGGACCTGTTACAACAAATCAGTGAGACATCCCTCTCTAGGAAGAAAGCATCCACCTTTCTTTCTTAAAGTGGTTCTATTGTTACCTTGGGATTTATGTTCTATAATTTGGGTACATTCTGAGTGCTAACAGGTTCAACTATTTTGATAGTTGGAAAATGTCATTGTTTCTTTCCATGACCATCACCCTCATTTGCAAGCATATAGGCCTAGATATACATTTTGTACTGACTGCATAGTGTTTTTAAGTGGCTTAAATCCCCAATTTTGTATCATGATATTTTGTACCGTGACACCACTTTGGACTATATTCAGAAATAAAAAACTTATAGTGATCGGCTTGATGTATTTACATGTGTGTTTAAATGTGAATGAAATGCGTATGCTTCGTTATTGATGTAACAAATGCCAGTTTAATATTTAAGTTGCATAAGAATAGACAATATGATAGTAGATACTAGGAATATGAATGTATGTTATATATTCAAATTTTTGTTCTAAGAATGGTACTCGTAAGAACCTTCGCAATAAAGTCAGATCCCTGATATGATATACACCATTTAACTGTGATACAACTAACTACGAGTCAAGGCGTACTTCAAGAGATAAGATACCATTAGAAATGGAATCACGTAAGAGTTCAATCACGACACTATACTCAACAACATTGTTCAAATATGGCCAGAGACACACACCTCCCAAAGAAAATACCTGACCCTCAGACGTTTAAATGACCCAAGCAACCAAATCTAAGTTTTGGGTATGGCGGCTGCTGCAACTGCTTCCCCAAGGAAGGGGAACTTTGAAATAGGAGACTTAGTATTAAAGTGGGATAAACCACATGACGAGAAGGGAAAACATAGGAAATTTCAAAATCTATGGGTTGGCACCTATCAGATTGTTGAGAAACTTTCCCCCTCAACTTACAAGTTGCAATATTTACAAGGGAAGGAAGAGATCCTTACTGTAAATGGCCTTGTTCTCAAACAGTACTTCACCTAGGATTATGGAACACTTTTCTACATAAATAAAACCTTTTTTTTTTCATTTAGTTTTATTTCCCTTTATGATTTACTTTGATTCGCTTTTTGCTTGTTATTTACTTATAATAAACCAGCTCAATCTTTGACGCTTGGAAACATAGGAATTTGAATAATCTCAAAGGTCTTTGAAAGTCAAGAGTTGCTTATGGGAAAACATGTGTGGTAAAATTTGATCAAATTTTAGATTCTTTAATTATTGATAGGCTATAGAAAGGGAATCTAATTTCAAGTCCGCATTGAATTCATTTTAATACATATGAAATATCTAAGTCTCATGAAGTCTAGTGTACTATCCTGGGGCTCTGTCCATTCTCAGATTAATATCTGTCTTAGGAAGCCTACCATGATAGACCCACGGAAAGGAAGCAGGTCTAACGGATGTATGGAATTCAAAATAATCATATGCTACAAATTAAAGCCAAAGGGATTATAGTAAAGAGTCAAAAATTCCAAGAAAAACAGTCTACATCAAAGAAAATATGCTGAAGGAATAAACCATCATATCAAAAGGATTGCTCAGAAGAGGTTCTTCTCTGTTCGTGATCTTGAAACAAGTTTATCACTCATACAAAAGGACATTATGGATGGAAGAACCCAAACTAAACTCTCAAAGTAAAAGAAGCAATCAAGGAAGACTTAGATGATAAATGTCATTAAAAAAGAAAGCATCAAAAGAATGCTAATAGCATGGTAATGAGAAACATACGAATACATATGTATAACCTTGGTACAATCCTGTGGAGTCATATCTAGTGGAAACCAAAAGATAGAGGAGAAATGAATTTCATATTTTTGCCCCAAGAGAGTTATGAAGACTCCTAATACTGGTTACCCTACTCCCAAAAGACTACAATCGATGTGATGTGTAAGAAATTGCATCTCTATATAAGTCTAGTATTTTAAGTGATCTCGAAGAATGAATTGAAGAAATTGATGTTTATCCATAATCCAATACCATGTAGAAGTGTTGTTTTCCAAAGATAAATTTTTTCAGAGACCTGTGTTCACTAGCCAGTCACCAATTGTTGCTGCTGCAACTGCTTCCCCAAAAATTTTATATTTTAGGGCCCCTCCTTATTCTTTGTTTGAAAACTTACTTAGACTAGTTTTCGTCTCTAGAGGAGCCATCCTAAACACTTATTTTTTTCCCAAAAGTTGAGCAAAGAATTTTTGGCTAAGTTAAAACTCATTTGTTTCCACTGACATATCGGAGTAACTTGTCCAATTTCTCCGACGTGTTGGAGGAACTCATCTAGTCACTTCGACACGATTGGCTTGGGAAAAATATTTTTTTACGTGAAGCATTGTTTCAGCACAACTCATCGAAACTCGCCGACACGGTCGAGAGTAAATCCCGAGTTAACTCTTAAATGATCGGAGAGATCAAAGAAATTTACCGAAGTTTAATTGTTTCCGACTATTATGTGGTGGCCAATTTTCGGGGAGATTCAGGATTTTCACTGACACTGTCATAGTAGCTAGAATGGAGCGGGGACAAATCCAATCAGAGGAAACTCATGAGTTTTTTCCGACACAGTCGAAGGCCTTGTAATTTTTGTTAAACAAATAAGTTCGTGCCAACTTGGAGTTTCACGCTGAAATGATCGAAGGAGAGTCGTGAGTTTTCCTCAAAGCAGTCAGCAGTCCGGATAAAAGGAGAGATCTCTCAAACTTGCCGAAACGGTCGCAATTCTCATGATCGTAGACAATTGGGATAAGGATGCCGTCACTATTGGTAGATCATAAACGATATCGTCGAATCGATCGGGCCAACTTACAAGTGTGCACTAATACTATCAGCAACACAAAACTTGTGATTGCGACCAAAAGTGCAGCGCGACGAACAACATTTTGGCCACCTACCATATTTAATGCGACAACTACTGCATTAAAACCATCCAACAACCGTATTAATTTATTTTCATAATTTTTTATATAAATAGGTGCGATGTTATTTTTTTTCAATTCCATGAATGTAATTTGAGGAGAAACAGACCACCAAGATACATCTGGAGCCATCGCATTTCCTCCCAATCCGGGGTCATTCGATAGTCGACAGGTAGGTGTTTTTGACTTTGTACTCTTCTATTTTTTTTTAATATTAAAACCTTTATATATGTGGTAATAGTTCAGTTAGATGTGTCGTAGTTGGTTTTTCACTGTGAGACAACTCTTCCCTCTATCTTCCACAACCCCGTTTATGGTAGAACACTTGTTCATGACACCTAGGGTTTTCCTTGTTTTCATTTTGTGCAACTAAAATATACTAAGATTGTTTTTGAGTTGAACCAGGCCTCATGGTTGTCTTTGCACCCTAGATGGTAGAATGCAAACCTGTTTAGGGGATAGGGGTTTATATGGGCCATTCGACCTCTTAGTCCATCCTTGATGAAGTTGTTCCTCGGTTTTTTATGCTCAGTTTGGATTTTTGTTCATGAGGAAGTTGACGTTATGAATGTTTAAACCTCGTGAAATCAGCGTAAAAATGATAACTACCAATATTGTTTTAGGCTAGATGTTCGATGGCCTATGTGAGCCCCAAACTATACACATCGAGCGATAAGTTTGCAGCAATGGAGATACGCATTAAGAACTTAAACCCTAGACCTTTTTATGCTCCATAACCTTGGGATGATGTTTCCTCAACATGTGCATGCAATGATGATGAATTGATTACGATGCATTTTGGGACCAACGCCATTATGTATAAGTCTTTCCCAATGTTATTTAACGGAAACTAGAGGATTACAGTGCTTCGAAGATTCATGGTTTTGCCTTCGACAAGCTTGAAACGAGCCACTGTAGTGATTCACTACTTTCAACTAGCTTCATGTTTACCTTTGAATGAAGTAACAATTAGAAGCCTCAGTGCCTCAACAAGTTTGAACTTAATAAAGGAAATATTGGAAATCAAGCTTGTAAACCCCATTTGTTGCCAATATGGTTTATAGTTTATAGTTTTCATTGGTGTCCAAAGAAGTTCAGTGATGACAAAGTAATAACCAAGGACATGATGGCAGAGTGAACTCAGTGAAATACAAAGGAAAGACAAAGGTAGTGATGAGATGGCATGAATGATGAAATGGAATATATGATGACATAGAATAACATAATTGATGGAAAATTGGTAAGAGGCATTGCATATGATGACAAAGTAGATGATGTGACATCATTATGGAGAATTATGGAAATTGGCTAAAATTAGGAAATTGACCGCCCTAAATCATGGGTTAGAGTAAATGCCCACATCACATAGGGGTCTAGTAGACAGGTGTTTTCTCTACTTGGCCATGTCCTTAGTTTGTCTTAGTCTGATCCAGTCATCCCAAAACAATGTTTTAGGATGACTGGATCAGACTAAGAAATTTGTCTAAGTGTCATAACAAAAGGTTGAAAGACTATTTTCAAATGCCCCCCAAAATATGTGTGTGTATCTGTAAGATCTAAATATAACATGATCTTTCTCCTTGGTGAACTAGCTATCCAGCCATGAAGTTAGATTCTCATTTGGTTCTTACATGTGCAAAATATCAATCTGCCAAAATAAGAGAAAAACATCAGTTGACATATTAAAAATGGCTAAGTGTTAAAAACAGATGATCAACAACCAAACAGATCAACGGTCAATATCTATCCCATAGCAGATCGATGGTTTGGAAAATGAGTTGCAGGAAATCCATTGCGGAAACATAAAAATGGGCAAGAGAAGTGTTCCGCAAAGGATCGAGATCGGATGGCTAAGAATAGTTCCACAAAAAATATCGATGGTTCGGAAAATAAGTGCATGTGTAGAATTGCGGAAAGCAGAGAGTCGAAATTGTGGAAAGTTGAGTTTTTTATTTCCATGCGGGAGCAAAAGTGCGGGTGTGGAACTATTAAAAGTAGAGAGTGTTAGGATTATTAATCCTTCCTTGACCATGCTGTCTATTAGATTAATTCAACCTGACTTAGGAGTTTTAATTAATCAATTGAGTCACTAGTACCATTGGGTCCACGTGGCCTAATGGGGCGACATGTACAAGTCCTTGGACTGTGGGGAACACTGCTAGAGGTTAAATTCCACTTACCACATGTTCTTGCATAATTTCGGGTGCCTCCTAGACCAATCCCTACATTTTAGGAGCCACTGGGAGTCTCGGCACCAACCTACTTCAGTTAGTTGGAGTTAGTACTAGTCAGTATTAGTTAGCCCCCAGTTACTTTTAGTTAGTTCACAATTAGTTAGCTAGCACAAGCTTTGCATGGCTAATGCATGGATGCATGTGGAGTAGGTGCTTTTTCCCACCTACCACACTCAGTTGCATTGAGTTAACAAGTTGTCACTGATTGTTTGAGTTGTTGGAAATTGGGGAGTTGATCTGTTGGAATTCGACATTGATTGAGACACCATGAGTTAGATGGTCAGTTAGATACAATCAGATCCAATGGATCAGATTCAAATTTCTACCTCATGCATTCGAATTATTTTCCTATATAAACTATTGTAATACCAGATTTTATTATTGTGAATTATACTATAAATTCTTGAGAAATACTTGTTCGTTTCCTGTGTGGTTTGTTTTGTTCAGTTTGTATATTCATTCTCCATTTTCTGCAAAAATTATTAGAACTATCTGCTTCAAGATATAAATGGCATTCAAATTATAATATGGTATCAGAGCCTTCTCATGTAGGTTTCATGCTTGTTTCTCTCCATTGAACATCAGAAGCAGCTGGGTTTCCACAGAAATCCCCTATGAAAATTTGCTAGCTCTTGATTTATTCAGAGCAGCGGAGACGGAATGATGGACCCTGAAAACATGTTCATGTTGAGAGGAAAAAAATGATGCTAACAATTCATATGTTTTAGTGTGTTATTGCAGTGAAAATACAGGTGCTACGTAGCTTGGGTGAATTTTCTGCAGTCTTTCAGCTGGAGCAATTATGAGTTCTCAAACTCCTAAACCACGAATCCTCACAACTTCCATTTATCTTGATTGGAGGATTGATATGCAACTGGACTTGCGCAAGCATGGCTAGCATACGATCATACATGGATGGGAGCCTGAGTCTCATCAGCTAGTTGAAAGGAACAAGTTTCTGAACCGTTCTGATGAAGTATTCAGGTACTTATGTACTTATATAGCCAGAGATCTCCTCTTCCACTTAGAAGGATTGAGAACTCCTAGAGAATCCTGGGAGAAGCTTGATATATTTTTTAACAAACAAGATGAGCTTCGAGGACACATTCAGGAGAATGAGTTGGTATCTTTACATCCCAGCAATTTCCAAACTATTGATCAATTATTTACTAAATTTAAGTCTCTATTACTATAGTGTAGACAGTACGGAATAGAGCGAATGGATCAGAGAATGTCCTTTCCATACTCAGCAAACCAGGCCCTAAGTAATATGTATTTGTTTCCATATTTTATTCCAAGCGGGAAAGATTTCCTGATTGGAAAATTCCTTCCTTCTATTCTTTTTCTGAGTCCTTAATTAAGGAGCAATACAAGTTGATTTGAATGGGAGTCATCAAGACCTCCAAATATCAAGCTCTCCCAGTCACTGACTCTTCCAAAGCGCAAGCAAAGGGGAAATCAAGAAGAAAGAGCCAAAAGCATCTGATTCAAAGCCTAAATAGAATCAACGAAATTCTGAATTAACTGCCACTTATTGCATGTGCTTGCATCAGTTTGGGTGCCTCCTAGACCAATCCCTACATTTTAGAAGCCACTGGGAGTCCCGACACCAACCTACATCAGTTAGTTGGAGTTAGTACTAGTCAGTATTAGTTAACCCCCAATTACTTTCAGTTAGTTCACAATCAGTTAGCTAGCACAAGCTTTGCATGGCTAATGCATGGATGCATGTGGAGTAGGCACTTTTTCCCACCTACCACACTCAGTTGCACTGAGTTAAATAGTTGTCACTAATTTTTTGAGTTGTTGGAAATTTGGAAGCTGATCTATTGGAATTTGACATTGATTGAGACACCATGAGTTAGATGGTCAGTTAGATACAATTAGATCCAGTGGATAAATTCGAATTTCTACCTCATGCATTCAAATTCTGCGGGGGTGAAAGTGCGGGTGTGGAGCTATTGAAAGCAGAGAGTGTTAGGATTATTAATCCTCCCTTGACCATACTATCTTTTAGATTAATTCAAACTGACTTAGGAGTTTTAATTAATTAATTGAATCACTAGTACCATTGGGTTCACGTGACCTAATGGGGCCACATGTACCAATCACTAGAGTGTGGGGAACACTGCTATAGGTTAACTGCCACTTACTGTATGTCCGTACATCAGTTTGGGCACCTCGTAGACCAATCCCTGCATTTTAGGAGCCATTGGGAGTCTCAACACCAACCTACTTCAGTTAGTTGGAGTTAGTACTAGTTAGTGTTAGTTAGCCCCTAGCTTCTTTCAGTTAGTTCACAATCAGTTACCTAGTGAAAGCTTTGCATAGCTAATGCATGGATGCATGTGGAGTAGGTGCTTTTTCCCACCTACCAAACTCAGTTTCACTAAGTTAACTAGATGTCATAGATTGTTTGAGTTGTTGGACATCTGGGAGTTAATCTGTTGGAATTCGACATTGATTGAGACACCATGAGTTAGATGGTCAGTTAGATACAGTCAGATCCAGTGGATAGATTCCAATTTCTACCTCATGCATTTGAATTCTTTTCCTATGTAAACTATTGTAACACCAGATTTTATTATTGTGAATGATACTGTAAGTTCCTGAGAAATACTTGTCAGTTTCCTGTGTGGTTTGTTTTGTTCAGTTTCTATCTTCATTTTCCATTTATTGCAAACATTATTAGAACTATTTACTTGAAGATATAAATGGAATTCAAATTCTAATACTGTATTAGAGCTTTCTCAAGCAGGTTTCGTGCTTGTTTTTGCCCATTGAACATCAGAAGCAGCTGGGTTTCCACAAAAGTCCCATATGAAAATTTGCTAGCTCTTGATTTATTCAGAGCAGTGGAGAGGGCATGATGGACCCTAAATGCATGTTCATGTCGAGAGGAAAAAAATGATTCTAATATTTCATATTCTTTAGTGTGCTATTGCAGTGAAAATACAGGTGCTACGTAGCTTGTGTGAATTTTTCATAGTCTTTCAGCCAAAGCAATTATGAGTTCTCAAAATCCTGAAACACGGATCCTCACAACTTTTGATTATCTTGATTGGAGGATTGATATGCAGCTAGTCTTGTGCAAGCATGGCTATCACAAGATCATACATGGATGGGAGCCTGAGCCTCATCAGCCAGTTGAAAGGAACAAGTTTTGAACCGTTTTGATGAAGTATTTGAGTACTTATGTACTTATATATCTAGAAATATCCTCTTCCACCTAAAAGGCTTGAGGACTCCCAGAGAATCGTGGGAGAATCTTGATAGCTTGTTTAACAAAAAATATGAGATTCGGGAGAAAATTCTGGAGAATGATTCGGTATCTTTACATCCCAGCAGTTTCGAGACTATTGAGAAATTCTTTACTAAATTCAAGTCTCTAGTACTTCAGTGCAGACAGTACAAAATAGAGTGGAAGGATCAACAGAATGTCCTTTCCATACTCAACAAAATAGGCCCTGAGTATTCTATATTTGTTTCCATATTTTATTCCAAACAAGAAATCTTTCCTGATTGGAAAATTCCTTCATTAGATTCTTTTTCTGAGTCCTTAATCAAGGAGCAAGACAAGTTGATTCGAATGGGAGTCATCAAGACCTCCAAAGATCAAGCTCTCCTAGTTACTGAATCTTCCAAAGCACAAGCAAAGGGGGAATCAAAGAAGAAGGAGCCAAAAGAAGCTGATTCGAAGCCTAAATAGAATCAATGAACTTCCGAAGGAGCCTCCATCTCTAAGAAGAAAAAGAAAAAGTGTCCCTATTGTATGAGGGGTTTTAATCCAGAATACTCGTGCATTAAGAATACCCTCGACCAAATGAAAGATCTATGTGTACAAAACAATATTGTCCTTCCAAAAAGGACAATGATGTCATATGATGAATACAAGCCTGAAGAAGATGAGATATGCTTGCATGGAAGTCTCTCTCCATCGAAGGCTTTTAGAGCATCCAACCACATTGTTGCTTCCAGGGAATCCTTCACCACCTTCCCCCTAATAGGAGGACCAAGAAGTCATATGGGAGATGACTCTAAAATCCCAGATGTTGAGAGAGGTTCAGATAAAGTCCAGCATGATTTTTCATTCCCTCTCCTACAGAAAATCAAATTGTTGAAGATGAAGAAGAAACAGTTTTTTCCCTACAGTTAATTCGAATAGAAGAAAGTCTCCTTGAAGTGACTCCTTCTCCTACTGCTCCAAAAGTGTATGAGATATCTGAGATCTCATATACACACATGTCTGATCCATAATAAGACATTCAAATCTCTGTTTGTGAAGAAAAACACTCCTTCTATTCTTTGCGAAAATTCTCCAGAAATTCCTTAATTTTTGTGCATAGTTTACCAGTGACTGTTTCAGAAACTATAGAGGAATTTGATTTATCTATCTATAATAATGTTTCTGGTGTTCTGATCCATTCATTATCATTAATATATAGCTTCCATAAAATTCCTACAAGATTGCATGCACTGAAAATCACAATTTTGAAGAAGGAGAAAATTGTGCATCTACCGTTTCGGTGGAGCACAGTTTTGGATGTGATATGAGTCTATTTGGATCTGATTTATTTTCTGATCTGATAATATTTGTTTCAGGTTTTAATATTCAATAGATTTTAGTATTGCTTGTAACTGGTTGCATCAATTTTGGTGTGGCAAATCAAGCACCGCAAGTCTCCTTCAATTTTGTTGTTGAGGATTCAATGTTAGTTCTCTCTTATGAGTTTGCTGATATTAAATTTTGTGAATTATTGGATATTTATGAAGCTATATCATATTATGGAGATCAAGCATTCTCTCTCCATATTCCCAGGGATTCTCTACCTTTGGTCACATTCTCATCTCTTCACAGAACTACTAAAGAGGAAGACATTCTGCATCCACCTGGACACTTGCTCCTAACACTTGGGGATGATTTTACCACTCATGGGTTTTTTTTCAAGGCTGAAATATATCAGTTTCTTGGTTGTTCCTCACATGGTTTGAATGATCAAGCACCTTTTCTCTCTCATCAGTTGATTTCAGCTGCTCTACATGGGTCCATTTTTCACCGTGCAACTGTTTATCTTTCTAATTCAGTTGAGTACATTGTTCTTCTTCCAAAGAGGAAGCTTCCTCTAGACATAAGAATTTTTTTTGGATTCATGAGGTCACCTGAACAAAAGAACCAAGATATTGCTATTGCATAGTGCTACAAATAGCAGTGTTGCTACCGCAACGGTTCTCCCCGAATTTATTTTACTTAATTTTCTGGGCCCCTCCTCATTATTTTTGTATGGCTTGATCGTTGAACCTTTTAGCTCCTTGAGCGTGTTTTCTTTCGCTTCTCTGAAGGTGGGGATGTCAGTAGTCTATGTGTGCTTTGTTCATCTTTGGTTCGAGTTGTGAATATGTGGTCTAAGAAAGATAAATTCGCTGCTCTTCGGAGCATCTTGTGTGAAGAAAGAGTGATTCTGGTTACAACCGACCCTTAGCATTGATCGAATACTTGAGTTTCCCTGAAGCGGGCCTCTTTTAATGCTGGATCAGGGGCTGCGAAGTTTCAACCCTTCCCCCGTTGCGGCTCCGAGACTTTTCTTTCGCCCGATCTCCTAAACCGTCCGACGCCCGATGTTTGTTAATAGCGGGTCCGTAGCTTCTGCTTGCCTGCCGTTGCGGCCGGAAGGGGATATTTAGTTCTTGATCTGAGTCCTTTCCGACGCCTGACTTAGTTTCCCATCCATTCCACGCGTCCCCTAACTCTCACCCTCCACCGTTGCGGCTGCTGGAGTCTTCCGGTTTCCGAAGCTAAAACCACCCGACCTCCGACTTACGACATCTTCCCCCTGCATTTCACTTGGCTGTGACTTAAACCTCACCCGACCTTGCGGCTGGCTGTTTCCCCGGGCTCCCGAACTCGTTTTTCCCGGATCGCCGACTTGTTTTTCCCACCGGCGACCATAGAATATTGCCAGGCCCGTAGGAGGTTCGCTCAGCCATTTCCTTGTGGATCGGTTAATTGATGATATTTGTCGTTTGGATCATGCTCTTAATTTGAATGCAGGAAGTATACAGGCAAACGGTAAATTTGTCAAAACAGGAAGAAAGATTAACCCATTTGGCAGAAGTATGACTGAAAAGAGGCAAATGGAAGACGAAGTCAGGAGATGCAGAGGTGTGATTCCAGAAACGGATCAGTTACCAAGTTGTCATGATCACGTAATGACAAAAGACCGGAATGTGTAGAGTTGGGAAACCGAAAGACCATGCGTCTGGAAAAGAAAACGTTTTTCTGTAATTTTAATTTAAATAGAGGGACGAGGCACTGAGAAAGGGATTTTTCCCTGGAAAACTTTGTAATGGTTTACTTGTAAGATGAACTATTTCGTTTTGCATAGGAACTGCAATTTTTTCCTGTCGGAGAGAGTAAAGCGAAATGTATCAATGCAAACTAAATGAATAAGGTTGAAGAGGAACTATTTCGTTTTCAGCTGTGTTTCATTTACTGTAAGAGTTTTTTAGATATCCTGAACCTACGTTCTTGCTAAATGTTCTTCGGTAATTTCTGGATATTTTTCATTGTGAGTAATAGATGTTGTTATAAAATGACCGGCTACCTGGTTATTTGAATATCTGTAAGTGTTCATGTGCTCTAGAAGAAGTATCAGTTACCTGTGATTTTTCTTTATGTATGTGAAAATGTATTTCTCACCCAAAATGATAACCTTGCTTCCTAGGGATAGTGTAAATAGTTAGCTTATTTTCTTTCATATCTGGTTTGGCTGCTCGCGAGCGCAAGACGAGAGGTAAGAACCTGCGCATCACTTTGTGACCATTCCCTGCAGCTTGATCACTCTGCATTTAGTTAGGCACTTGCATATCATTTCTTTAGGTAAAAAATGCAAAAAACTCAGTGGGCCGGGCCACAATCGGTAAAGCCTTAGTTTTGTTCCTTGACCTACGGTAGCCGGACCGCAAACCGGATGGATTCCCTATTTCAAACAGTCAACGGGCTAGTTGGGAACGTTGATTGGGGAGAATCCCTTACTGTTGCCACCTATGAATTTCCAGGCCTCAACAGTTTTGGCGCTAGAAAGAGGGCCGCCAGTGTATGGCTGGCCGAGGAAACCCGTTTTACAGAGATCATTCCGCTGGTTACAGTTCTGAAAGTAGTGGACCGCGTAATCCGATTCCAGTAGAAGAAAATAGAGAGCATTTATATCCTGTTCGCAACGAAATTGTAAATGATCTAAGAAGACATACCCATGCGCATGTAAAGAAGATTGGAGGGTTTCCAATTATCCCCGAACTTCCTAGAAGAGAGTAGAAGAAGAAGGACCGTCCTTTAAGTGAAGATTCGGTGTTGGTAGGAGACTGGGAAGAACTTGTGGAAACCGCCTTACAGGAGGTTGAATTGCCTTTGAACCAAGTAGGCCTTGACACTCCTTACAGTTCTCCTGTTCACACCCCTGCTGGTTCACGTCCCCACACCCCTGTTGGTTCACCTCTGCATTCTCCACCCCAACTCATGGCCAGTGTTAATGCCAATCAACCCCCACCTAATCCTCCACCACCTGCATGGAAAGCCAGATCACCTCTAAATCTGACCCCGCCTTTGCATGACCTAGCTCAAGCCTTCGAAAAGTTATTACCTAAGTTCGATCCAAATGAGAAGATATTAGTGGATGATCACTTACATAGTTTTTATTTGGCTATAGAAGGGATGAAGGCAGGGGAGCATGAAGATGTGGTTTGTAGATTGTTCCCACATACCCTCAAAGGAGCTGCAGCCTCTTGGTATTTTGGACTGCCCGCCAATTATATCCCAGACTGGGATACCTTTGAAAGAATGTTCAGAAGTAAGTATGCAGTCCAAAAAACTCACGCTGCCCTTATGAAAGGTCTATGTGCTTTGAAGAAAGAAAAAAGGGAAAAAGGGCACAGCTTCACACAAAGGTTTGCAGCATATCTAAAAAAAAATTTTGAAACAGATAAGCCTTCAGATAAGGTACTGATCGAATACTATACTTCAGCTTTGGGTCCTGATTTAGCCATGTTTGCAAAAGGTAGGGCCAAGCCCACCTTAACAGAGACTTATCAAGAATCTGAAGTAGTGGAAGCAGAAAGAGAGAGCATTGAAGATTATCCTGAGCAGGCAGGGGAGAAAAGGAAAACCTTGCTGTTTACTAAGCCCAAAGAAGAGAAAGCACCAGATTATGAAGGTATGGCCAAAATGATGCAAAAGTTGTCTAACAAGATCATAGACTTAGAAAAGGAAAAAGAAGCACAAAAGTTTTTCAGGCCATATTATAAGAAAAGGGAGGATAGCAATCAGACCCAACCTCCTCCTCAGAAAACTCCATCCATGAACATGACAGAGATAGGGATGGAGAATTTCTGTACTTTTCATCAACAGCCTCATTCCGAAAAGAACTGTCCGCAATGGATAAATTCAATGACGTTGGTCATGAATCAGATTTTGGATTCGAGATTAACGGAGGAAGATGAAGATGAAAAGAATGAAAATGCTGCTTCCACTTCTACAAAAGGGTAGGAGGACGAGACCATGGCATTATGGAATTCTGTTTCCTTACTCGATGCAGAGGAGGAAAATACCCAGGGACGCAAAGCTATTAGGGAGGCTAATGTAACAACTAGGAGCAAAGGGGCGGTTAGTGATGACAGTCTTCTACTCCCAAAGATTCGAAGGCTGCAAAGAAATAGAAAAAAGAAATTTCAATACGAATCATTGGCTGATCAGATTCCAGAATTTACCATTACCAGCCAGGATCCGAAGCAAAATAGAACGCCGCCTAAGCCAAACGATGAGAACGCGAGTGCTGATAAATCTCAGTCCACTAGACAACTAATCGAATATGACATTGTCAAAGATCTAAAGAAGATAAAAGACAACGTCCCGCTGTTTGAAATGTGCAAAGTACCTCAACAGAAAGAAAAGTTATTGAAGGCACTTGAAACGTCGGAAGAAAAGCTGCCCGTCGACAATCAGCCTCGGGACATGAAGAGATTGGAGAAGCTAGCGTCGGGGGTAAGTCTAAAACCAAGCATCCACCTTTCCTCCTGACATTTGAAATTTTCAATCATAACGTACACAATTGCCTAGTGGACTCAGGGGCGTCAATTAATGTCATTCCCATATCAGTATGTAAGAAAATAAACGGACAGCCTAAGCCATCCACATGGAGGGTGGTGCAATTGGATAGGACGGACGTCAAGGTAATTGGTGAATTGGAAGACTTCCTGATCCATCTAGCATCCAATGATAAAGTATGCCAAATTATTAACATCGTAGTAGCTGACATACCATATGCTTACGGCTTGGTCCTGAGCAGAGATTGGTCAGCCAAATTAAATGGGTATTTCACCACAGATTGGTCACATCTTTGGTTGCCACACAAGGGGAGTCCTAATCAGATCAAGGTTTTGAGAGAACCTCACATGAAGTACAATGTCACTCAATTGGATGAGAAGAATACACCAGTCGAACCTGTATTGGGAAACTACTTTCTCGAGCTGGAACCAGGGAATTATCAAGCGGAAGAGGCCAGCAACACATCTGACACCCAGCCTGATCTCCTTCGTTTTTCTCGAGCTGATGAGCTTGACTGTAAAATAGTAGATTTAGCTGTAGGAGTAGATTCATTTTCAGTAGATAATGTATTCTAGACTTTATATTTTGACGGCTCGAAAATGTTAGAAGGGTCAGGGGCCGGCTGCGTCCTCATTGATCCACAAAAAAATAAGCACTTCCTGTCCTGTAGATTAGAGTTCGAATGTACTAACAATACGGCTGAATATGAAGCACTACTGCAGGGACTCAAGAAAGCAATCGAGCTACAGGTTAGTAATTTAAAAGTTTTTGGGGATTCGGAAATAGTTGTAAAGCAAATAAGAAATCAAATACACTGTGTTTCCCCTCATTTGAAAGCTTACCAAAACGAGGTATGGGAATTGCTTAAATGTTTTCATGCATTTAACATTATTTCAATCCCAAGAATAAAAAATGCAGCCGCTGATATTCTAGCTACATCAGCTGCTGGGTTGGTTCCCACTAATAACAAATGTTCTATTGAACTGCTTTTCAGGCCATCGGATCCTGACATGATCACCAACTTGCGAGTATTTGATGACGATCAGCAAATAATTGAGTGCTTGACAAATGATGAGACCTTTAAAGGAGCCATCATCGATGATGAGGAACATCAGGCCGAAATGAAATATGACAATTTCATTCCCAAAGGGGTCAGAACATTAGAGAAGATGTTCGACTTGAACGAAAAATTTAGAAGACCCGCTAATGTGAAGACACACAGCTCAACTCTACAGTTCGAGCTGATAAACTTAGGGACTGAAACCTAGCCCAAGTTTGTGAACCTCGGCAAATGCTGCTCACCAGCAGAAAGAGACAGGTTCCTCCGCTTGTTCGAACAGTATAAAGATGTCTTTGCATGGACATACACAGATCTGAAGACCTACGACACCAACATTATCAGGCATGTCATTCCTATTAAAGCAGGCGTCAAGCCATATCAGCAGCCGTTAAGGAAGATGCACCCCAAGTTGGAGCCACTAATTCAAAGCGAGGTAAAGAAATTGTTGGATGCCAGGATTATTTTTAAAGTAAGGCACTCTGAGTGGGTGTCAAATTTGGTACCGGTCAGGAAGAAGTCAGGAGAAATCAGACTGTGTGTGGACTTCAAAAACTTAAACCGCGCCTCAGACAAAGAAAACTATCCGGTCCCCCCCATGGAGCAATTGCTACAGATGGTTTCTGGGTCTGAATTGTTTTCATTGTTAGACGGATTCTCCGGCTACAACCAAGTGTTAGTGGCAGAGGAAGATAGATTGAAGACAACATTCAGAACGAAATGGGGAACTTTCACATATAGAAGGATGCCGTTTGGACTGATTAATGCCAGAGCGACGTTTCAGAGAGCTATGGACATAGCTTTCCATGGACTGATTGGACAAAGTGTGGTGGTCTACCTTGATGATATCACAATATTTTCTAAGAAAAGAGAGGAGCACGCGTTTCACCTAAACCAAATTTTCAAGCGTTGTCGGAAGTATGGCATCTCACTCAATCCTAGGAAGTGTGTATTCGCAGTCACAGAGGGAAAATTACTGGGCCATATAGTTTCAAAGAGAGGTATATCTATAGACCCAGAAAGAATCAAGGCCATTGAAAAAATCCCCATGCCTCATAATAAAAAAGGAATGCAATCCTTCATGGGAACAATAAACTTCGTACGTAGGTTTGTGCCTGATTTTGCCCAGACTATTAAACCATTGCAGCAGATGGTCAAGCAAAACGCACAATTTAAGTGGACTGAAACGGAAAAGAACGCTTTCAGTAAAATCAATACTGCCGTTGCACATGCGCCTTCTTTGAAAAGTCCAGACTTTGATAAGGACTTTATTATGTATACATTTGCTTCCGATGATTCATTAGTAGCGGTACACACGCAAAAGGAAGAAGGGGGTGATGAATTCCCAATCTCTTTTATGAGCACTGGGCTACAGGGAGCTGAATTAAACTACCCAGCTATTGATAAGTAGGCATACGCAGTATTTAAGGCAGTAAAGCAATTCAGGCCTTATATACTAAAAAATCGTACCAAGGTAATAGTCCCTTACCCAGCGGTATGATCCCTTCTCATTCAAAAAGAATTAGGAGAAAGAAGGGACAACTGGGTAACAGCGCTTCAAGAATACGATCTTGAATTCAAGCCAGCTACTATAGTAAAAGGTCAAGGGTTATGCAAACTAATGACTGGGAAGACAAACAATGAAGAACAAACATGGGAAGATGAAGCTGAGTTGCATGTAACGGATGTTTGCCCTTTATTCACAGCTCCTGAGTTGTGGTATAGAGATCTTGTGCATTACTTGCAGTCAGGGGTGTTACCGGAACATTGGAGTTCCAAACAAAGAAGAGCTCTGCGTTTGAAATCAGCTTCCTACCAAATCGTAGAGGGTGTATTGTTCAGAAAAAAATACGATGGGGTCCTCCTGAGATGCTTGGAGAAAGAAGATGCTGAGAAGGTGATGTCTGAGTTGCACAATGGCCCGGCTGGGGGACATTACTCAGGGGACACTACAGCCCACAAGGTTCTGAGAGCCGGTTACTACTGGCCAACACTCTTTAGGGATGCACACACACACGTCAGAAAATGTGATACTTGCCAAAGATGTGGTGGAAGACAACCTAGAGAAGCAGCACCTCTAAAGCCAGTAATGATCGCAGAGCCTTTCGAACAATGGGGAATAGACGTCATTGGAGAAATAAAGCCAAATTATTCCCTGCTGCACAAGTATATTCTAACTGCAACTGATTATTTCACTCGCTGGGTCGAGGCTATCCCATTGCGCAAGATAAATGAGGATGAAGTCATCAGCTTCGTACAAGATCATATCATGACCGGGTTTGGAGTTCCAGTTTCGTTAGTTTTTGATAATGCTAAATACTTTTCATCCATTAAATTAACTGCTTTTGCTCATGAGAAAGGGATAAAATTACATTATTCTGCTAACTACTATCCGCAAGGGAATGGCCTGGCTGAATCCTCCAATAAAAACCTCATTAGAATCCTAAAGAAGTCTATCATAGAAAACCAGCGAAGTTGGCACTCAGCCTTACCCAACACCCTGTGGGCCGACAGAGTCACTTCCAAGTCTGCTGTAGGAGTATCACCCTATACCCTCGTGTACGGAAAGGAAGCCATCCTACCTCCCAATATTCTGCTACCTTCTTCCATACTAGCTCAAGAGTCTAGGGGGTCGGATGATGAGGTTCTGCAAATAAGAATATATAATCTCCTAAAAGCAGAAGAAGCCAGATCCAAATCTAGAGAACGCTTCAGACAACAGCAGGAGGTAGTCAAAAGATGGTTTCACAAACATAAAGCTGGGAAAAAGGAATTTGAAGTAGGAGAATTGGTCCTCAAGTGGGACCACCCCCATGATGAAAAAGGAAAGCATACCAAATTTTAGCAGTTATGGGTAGGCCCCTTTCAGATTGTAGCCAAACTTGGCCCCGCTACTTATAAGTTTCAAGATTTACAGGGATGGGAAGAGAACTTGCCAGTAAATGGTTTAGTTCTCAAGCCTTACTTTTCTTGAAGTTTTTCTTTGATAGTTTCTGCCTTGTATATAAATAAGCTGTGTAGTTGTTTCCGAGTCTTGCTGTCTTTTAATTTAATGTTTAGTCTTGATTTTCAATAAGGGGAACAAACTTGTGGTGAACTGGAGAATACTAAGGTCTTTTGGGAATAGAAAATATGTTGAGTATCAGCCTGTGTATTGCTTAAAGAATTCTTCCAGCCTAACGGTTTTCTCGAATAAAATATGGTGTGCATTGAAGTCCTGCTTAACCCCTGTAAATTAAACCGGATTCAAAGAGTCTGGAGTACTATGTCAAGGCTTCATCCACGTCACATTTAAAATGTTGTAAGGAGCGACAGTAAAGGACCCATGGGAGGAAGCAAGGTGAATGGCATATTAAATATAAATGATCCTATGCCAAGAAACAAATGCCAAGAGGCAGCTAAAGAGTCAAACTTCAAAAAAATACCATAAATTAAAGCAAGTGCTAAAGCATAAGTACTAAATTGCCAAAAGATCCTCTCCGTCCATGAGCTAGGATTTAAAGTACACCACTCACACAAAAGGGCACTATGGGATAGAGGATCATGAATTAAAATTCAGTAAGAAAGGCGCACAGAAGGACTCAGGTGAAAAGGACAGAAGTCCAAAGGCACAAAAGTGTTAAAATGGCATGGGAATGAGGAACAAACGAATACTGCTGTTTGCTATGTGCTGCAACCCTGTGGCGTCCACACTGTTAGCTACCCGAAAATAGAGGTAATAATGAAACTCATGCGCTGGCCTCGGCATAGTTATTTGGACTTGAGGGTCTCGATTTTTCTTTTCCCCAAAGGACTAACATCAATGATTAAGGTACACACTTCAATGATATGAGACATCTAGATAGCTGGAAGAATTCGATAAATGCATTTGTTGCGGAACATTCTGCTACTCAAAGACAATAATCACCCAGAGATCTAGGTTCCCCAAGTAATCGCCAGTTGTTGCTACCGCAACGGTTCTCCCCGAATTTATTTTACTTAATTTTCTGGGGCCCTCCTCATTATTTTTGTATGGCTTGATCGTTGAACCTTTTAGCTCCTTGAGCGTGTTTTCTTTTGCTTCTCTGAAGGTGGGGATGTCAGTCGTCTATGTGTGCTTTGTTCATCTTTGGTTCGAGTTGTGAATATGTGGTCTAAGAAAGGTAAATTCGCTGCTCTTCGGAGCATCTTGTGTGAAGAAAGAGCGATTCTGGTTACAGCCGACCCTTAGCATTGCTCGAATACTTGAGTTTACCTGAAGTGGGCCTCTTTTAATGCTGGATCGGGGGCTGCGAAGTTTCAACCCTTCCGCCGTTGCGGATCCGAGACTTTTCTTTCGCCCGATCTCCTAAACCGTCCGAAGCCCGATGTTTGTTAATAGCGGGTCCGTAGCTTCTGCTTTCCTGCCGTTGCGGCCGGAAGGGGATAGTTAGTTCTCGATCCGAGTCCTTTCCGAGGCCCGACTTAGTTTCTCGTCCATTCCACGCGTCCCCTAACTCTCACCCTCCAACATTGCGTATGCTGAAGTCTTCCGGTTTCCGAAGCTAAAACCGCCCGACCTCCGACTTACGACATCTTCCCCCCCCGTTTCACTTGGCTGTGACTTAAACCTCACCCAACCTTGCGGCTGGCTGTTTCCCCGGGCTCCTGAACTCATTTTTCCCACATCGCCGACTTGTTTTTCCCGCCGACGACCATAGAATATTGCCAGGCCCGTAGGAGGTTCGCTCAGCCATTTCCTTGTGGATCGGTTAATTGATGATATTTGTCGTTTGGATCATGCTCTTAATTTGAATGCAGGCAGTATACAGGCAACCGGTAAATTTGTCACGACAGGGAGAAAGATTAACCCATTTGGCAGAAGTATGATTGAAAAGAGGAAAATGGAAGACGAATTCAGGAGATGCAGAGGCGTGATTCCAGAAACGGATCAGTTACCAAGTTGTCATGATCACGTAATGACAAAAGACCGGAATGTGTAGAGTTGGGAAACCGAAAGACCATGCGTCTGGAAAAGAAAACGTTTTTCTGTAATTTTAATTTAAATAGAGGGACGAGGCACTGAGAAAGGGATTTTTCCCTGGAAAACTTTGTAATGGTTTACTTGTAAGATGAACTATTTCGTTTTGCATAGGAAGTGCAATTTTTGCCTGCCGGAGAGAGTAAAGCGAAATGTATCAATGCAAACTAAATGAATAAGGTTGAAGAGGAACTATTTCGTTTTCAGGTGTGTTTCATTTACTGTAAGAGTTCTTTAGATATCCTGAACCTACGTTCTTGCTAAATGTTCTTCAGTAATTTCTGGATATTTTTCGTTGTGAGTAATAGATGTTGTTATAAAATGACCGGCTACCTGGTTATTTGAATATCTGTAAGTGTTCATGTGCTCTAGAAGAAGTATCAGCTACCTGTGATTTTTCTTTATGTATGTGAAAATGTATTGCTCACCCAAAATGATAACCTTGCTCCCTAGGGATAGTGTAAATAGTTAGCTTATTTTCTTTCATATCTGGTTTGGATGCTCGCGAGCGCAATACGAGAGGTAAGAACCTGCGCATCACTTTGTGACCGTTCCCTGCAGCTTGATCACTCTGCATTTAGTTAGGCACTTGCATATCATTTCTTTAGGTAAAAAATGCAAAAAACTCGGTGGGCCGGGCCGCAACCGGTAAAGCCTTAGTTTTGTTCCTTAACCTACGGTAGCCGGACCGCAAACCGGACGGATTCCCTATTTCAAAAAGTCAACGGGTTAGTTGGGAACGTTGATTGGGGAGAATCCCTTACTGTTGCCGAATGCAAATTTCTGGGCCTCAACAAGCAGCAAAAAATTTCACAAGTTTTTATTCAAAATTTGTATTTCTGCTTATTTTGAGGGGGGTTTTCCCATGAGGTTTTCCCCTATTTCCTCGGTTGTATTAAGCAACATTTTTTACTATATTTTAGATTGTATTTGGGTGATCTATGGTCTTGTTACCAGGGCCCACAATTGTCCAAGTTAATATTCAGGGGGGGTGTTAGGATTATTAATCCTCCCTTGACCATACTGTCTATTAGATTAATTCAGCCCAACTTAGGAGTGTTAATTAATTAATTGACTCACTAGTACCATTGGGTCCAAATGGCCTAATGGGGCCACATGTACTGGTCATTGGACTGTGGGGAACACTGATAGAGGTTAACTACCACTTATTGCATGTGCATGCATCAGTTTGGGCGCCTCTTAGACCAATCCCTACATTTTAGGAGCCACTGGAAGTCCCAACACCAGCCTACTTCAGTTAGTTGGAGTTAGTACTAGTCACTCTTATTTAGACCCCAGTTACTTTCACTTAGTTCACAATCAATTATCTAGCTCAATATTTTCATGGCTAATGCATGACTGCATGTGGAGTAGGCATTGTTTCCCACCTACCACACTCAGTTGCACTGAGTTAACTAGTTGTCTCTGATTGTTTGAGTTGTTAGACATCTAGGAGTTGATATGTTAAAATCCGACATTGATTGAGACACCATGAGTTAGATGGTCAGTTAGATACAGTCAGATCCAGTGGATAGATTCAAATTTCTACCTCATGCATTCGAATTCTTTTCCTATGTAAACTATTGTAACACCGGATTTTATTATTGTGAATGATACTGTAAACTCTTGAGAAATACTCATTCGTTTCCTGTGTGGTTTGTTTTGTTCAGTTTGTATCTTCATTCTCCATTTACTGCAAACATTATTAGAACTATCTGCTTGAATATCTAAATGGGATTCAAATTCTAATAGAGAGTCCAAATTGTGGAAAGTTGAGTTTCTGATTTCCATGCGAGAGCGAAAGTGTGGGTGCGGAAGTGCGGAAATCAAAAGGTCGAAGTCATGAAAAAGTTCAGTCTCTGACTTATGTTTTATGTAGTGTGGAAAGGAAAGCTCAGAGAGAGGAACTACTTCTGCATTCCAGAGTGCGGAAAAGGCAAAGGGGAAAGGAAAGCCAGGAAAGTGGAACCGCGGAAAGTTATAAGACGAAGTTGTGAACGTTTAGTTTCCAAATTCCATATTCCGCAGTGCGAAAAGGAAAGTCCAGAAAGTCGAAGAACATATGCTTGTTCTTGGAAACGTTGAGTTTATGAATTTCGCATTCTGAAGTGCGGAAAGGGGAATGCAGAAAGGAAAGTCCGAAAAGAGGAAGAGCATAAGCTCGTTTTTCGAAATGTCTAGTTTCCTACTTCCTCATTCTGCAAGGTAGAAAAGGCAGAAAGTGGGAAGGCTATGCGAAATGGTTGGTGAGGAAATCCAACTGCGGGAAGGCCAGTGCGAAAGAGAAAAGGTGGAAAGGCTAGTGCAGAAAGTTGAATTACGGAAATTGGAAGACTGCGGAAGGAATCTTGCGAAAATGAGAAAATCATGATATCCAGGTTGCGAGAACATTTTAAAGCCAATTAAAAGGATTTCTTGATGAATTGTCCATCTGCTCATGACCTTATATGGTGTTTACATGTAGTGAATTTTGTATGTAATATTTAAAGATAGTGCCCGCATGGTAATGAATCTCGCGTTTTGTGAAAATATGAAGCTTGGGGATGGAAGGTGAAGCCCAAGTTTTTGGAGAGAAACATGCCCAGTAGCCAGACAAGATGAAGCCCGCAGTTTGAGTAAGGAAGGGAGTCCACTGAGGGTTTAAACAAGTTTGTAGAAGGAATGAGGAAGCTCGGAGGCATGGTAGAAGATCATAATTGCATTAAAGATGAATCACATAGGCACGTGGATGAGTTAATTAATTAAATAAAATATGTAAACAGACAGAGATGCAAATTAATTAAAATCATAGAAATCCCGATGGTCTGAATATGGAAGAAGGTTTAATCAATTAAATATATAAAATGTGTAATAAGACAAAATTGATTAAAGATAATTATATAGAATTAAAACATAGAGGTAATGTGTTTGATGAAAAGATGTGAAGAGTGAAAAGGTGTGTTTGTCTATAATGAAGAAGCATGACCATTTTGAAAAGGCATGAAAGATATATTTAATAAAGAATAAAAATAGAAGGAAAATGGTCTCTGGGGTCTCTGTGGGTGAGTAATGAATATTTGAGTAGAATATAAGAAGTCAAAGAATGAAAAGTCTATCTCTATAATATAGAATCTTGTTATCAACCCAAATGGCACTTCTCCGTCCGAGTGCCGACTTTCCATATGTTTGTACACAAAAGGACACTATAGGATTGAAGTTTGCCTAGACACTATAGATGGGCATGACATGATATGCATTTACCCTCCAACCAGCTTGCCATTTTATTTTTCTATGTGTTGATTTCCATACGCGACTATCTCCATTGAAACTCATGTACATACACGACTATGTTTGTTGACAACCCACGTATTGTACATGACTATTCCCATTGCAACCCGTGTACAAATCTATACGCGGGTTTCCCTTAAAGCAACTCACGTTTCATATGCAGGATCAGTGAAGTAGGTGAGTATGCATTGTTGGGTGATCCTTAGTTCCTATCCATCCTTCTTCCAACCGATATTGTAAGTCCGAGGATGTGGAGTGGTGACAAGACCAAGTCTCTTCACAAGATCTTTAGAAACAAATTTCTTCTGGATACCATTATCCACAATCATATGTAATGGATTTTTCTGAACCCATATCTATGTATGGAATAGGCATTTTTATTCCTCATTGTCGATGATGGTCGAGGCTATCAGAGTGATCAATGTCGAAGCCAAAATGGCCATTGCATATGGGTCAAATTCTACCAGATATTTATTAGACAAGTCAGATGACGACAATTTTTCCAAAAATGACCTATGAGCTTTGCATTCTAATGTATCATGCCATTATTAATTGTGATAATCACACCATTTCTAGGTAGGGGGCATCTTTCTATTCCCATTTGTATTTATGATAGTTCTTCTTGTGATAGTCTGGCTTTAGTGTAGTCAGCTAAGAAGGGTGTCTTGACTTGTCGGAGTCAGCTAGTGACTTCTTGTTGGATGTTTGACGTGTTGGCTTGGTCGCAAAATGTGCTTTTCCTTTTTGTTTAGATTCAAGCTTTATGGCATAGTGGAATGCATCCACAAGCATACTGGCAGTCAAAGACTCCATTTCTTACTGAATGTACAAGGATAATCTGTTGACGTACTCGAGGACAAGCAATTTCTCTTCTTCTTGGACTCTAAGTCTAACCATGAGTTGATAGAACTTGTTGGTGTAACTATGCACATACTGGTCTTTCCATTGCCTTAGTTGTTGCCACTTCTTATACTATTGTTCAATGTACTTGGGAAGGTAGAACTCATTTCAGACGTACACGACAAATTTATCACTTTTACTTCTTCAACAACCTCCTCTTGCTCGTCTTCATAGGATTCTTCTTCATCACTATTTTCTGTATTCTTTGAGTTCTTTCGCTCCATAGCTTCCATTATAGCCTAGATTTCTCTTAATTCCACTTGGGTGTCTGTCCCCGCAGTTTGTCTTCCTCGACCATGTCCTACAGAAACTCCATGTGCTTGTCCCCATCTTTGCATTATTCTCTACAAGTTCTAATAAGCTCTCATACCAAAACTAATGGAAAATGAAAACTTGTAGACCTAAAGTTCTCTTAATCAGCCTAAATACTAATCAAAATCCTCTTCTGTAATTCTTCCCCTCTGCAACTCCACCTTTCTGCAATATTGAGTTTCTGCAACTCAATCCTTTCCGCAATCGTGAGTTTTCACAACTCAATCCTTCTGCAGCTATCTTTTTGCAAGACTCTCTTCGCAATATTCGTTCCACAAGGTTCTTTTCCATAGTTTACGGATTGCATATTTCGAGTACACCAAATTGCACAGCTAAACTTTCGCAACTGTGTGGCCGCAGAAGTCCTTTCCGCATGCAAATTGTGGAATGCGGGTCCTCCTTCCAAATTTTCCAAAGTTGGCTTCCGCAATTCGATTTTTCTAAATCGTCGATTCTTTGCAGCCTCACTTTTGACCGTTAATTTGTTGCGGGTTGCAGATCTCGCCTTCAGGCTTGTGGATCTTCACTTCTCCTTTGCAGAAATTAAGCAGAACCATTGATCTGCTAAATTTCACAGATTCTTTGATTATACTGTGACATTAGAGTTAATACATGGAATGATTAATTCGTGATATGAAAACAACTCTATGATTTTGGTTATTTTTCAATATTTTGTCAAACCATCAAATCACACACGCACATAGACATAGAGAGCTTAAAATCATATTTTTTGGTTATTGAAGGAATACATCAAATATATGAAAGCACACATAGATATTTTAAAGCTCTATTCTTCATTCAATGAACCAACACACTTACATACTCTCTATTATCCTTGTATAAATTCAGGCCAGCAATAGATTAATTTTACCCACAACAATTATCAATTGATCATGCAAAATTGCTAACAATGGAGACTGAATATGGAGCTGTAACACAAAATTATATTAACTGAGTGTACAATAGCCAAACCTGTCATAAAATAGGTTTTTGAATATATATAATACATCAAGAGGTCGAATGCATAAGGAGGCATCCAAAACTAGCATAAAGCAGGCTTACTCAAAATAGGCAAATCCCCCATAGGTGTAAAAAGCTGATCCCAAATCTGTCATGGAGATCACAAATTGGCAAGGGAACATGGGAAAGATAAAGAGTAGTGGAATGGCAGATCATACATGCTTTTGCATGGAGAAAAGAGTGGAGGATGAAGAGGACAAAAAACTAGTTCACCTCACCTAGTCTTGCTTTCCTATGTGCCTTAAAACACTGAAAAAGCAGGCAATAAAGCAGAAAAAGCAGAAGGGCACCTAGGAGGCCAGGAATAAAGTAGATTTGATTCCTAAGGCTTTCCCAAGTGCTACATGAGTCAAATATGGCAAGTTTGACCTCTATGGATAGGCAATTAACAACTTGCACAAGGTGGGACACATGAACTAGGCAAATAAGACAAAAATAAATGAATTAATGTCTAAGTGGGTAAACTATGGGTTGATTATTCTAAAACCCCCCCTTAAGCCTGGATTTATGAGTAATAAATCAAAAATATAGGGCCTAGCAACAAGGCTTAGTCACCCTTTTACATACTGCATGTCCAAATAAACAAGGAAAGAGGCAAAACCAACTTGGGAAAATCCTCCCTTAAACATGGACTGTAAAACAAAATTGTAGAATCTTGTCTCCACTCATGCCTTTACAGCATGATCAGCAATCCCCAGCAGTGATTTGAGATTGCTGAAGGTCTTCTCACAAAATGCTTTGGTTAAGATATCAGCTACTTGTTCTGAAGATGAACAGAAGAGTAGGTGAATGGTGCCATCATGCACAAGCTCTCTGATGTAGTGCATGTGAATCTCAATGTGTCTGGTTCTCTACTTCTGAACTGGATATTTGTAGATTCGAATGGTACTCTGGTTATCACATTAGATGGTAGTTGAGTACTCAGGTTCGAAACCACACTCTCCAAGTAAACCCTGCAACCATAAACACTGAGTTTCTGCATTAACAACTCCTCTGTACTCAGCTTCTGTAGATGAGAGTGCAATGGCACTCTGTTTCTTGCTTGAATAGCTGATTGGCCCTTCTACAAGCATGAACACATAACCTGAAGTGGACTTTCTGTCTGTACTATCACCTGCCCAATCACTGTCAGTAAATCCAATCAAATCAAGATCAGATTTTGCCTTATAGAAGATCGCATGTGTCCTTGTTCCTTGAACAAAGTTAAGGATCCTTTTGGTTGCTTTCCAATGGATCTCATGAGGCTGATCCATGAATCTAGAAGCCACACTTACTACATAACAAATATCAGGTCGAGTATGTGTCAAATACAATAAACATCCAATCAATTGTCTATACAGTGTATTGTTTACCATCAGTGGAGAATCATCTTCCTCCAGCTTCACTCCTGAAAGGAAAGGAGTTTTGCTTTCTTTGCAATCTTGCATTTTGAATTTGATCAGCAAATCCAAGGCATAATTGGACTGGTGCACCTTTATTCCAGCTTTGGTTTGAGCAATCTCAAGCCCCAGAAATTGACTTAAGAGCCCCAAATCTGTCATGGAGAAGGCTTGGTTCATAGCTCCTTTTAAGGAAGCAATCTCAGCCTGTGAGCTTCTTGTAATGAGGATTTCATCAACATATAACACAATTATCATTAATGAACCATTAACAGACTTCAAATAGACATTTGGATCTGATTTGCACCGAACAAAATTCAGAGATAGCAAGAAGCTATCTATCTTGGAATACCAAGCCCTGGGGGCTTGCTTTAGCCAATACAATGACTTTCTCAACCTGCACACAAGAGAAGGGTTAGTAGAAAAACCTTGAGGCTGCTGCATATATATCTCCTCAATGAGATATCCATTCAGAAAGGCACACTTTACATCCATGTGATGTACCTCCCATTGCCTTGAGGCTGCAATGGCTAGAGCTAGCCTGATGGAGTCCATTTTTTCCACTGGGGAAAAGGTCTCATTGTAATCGATGCCATGAACCTGTGAGTAGCCTTTAGCTACCAATATATCCTTGTACTTCAGTGGTGAACCATAAGCATAAAATTTGGTCTTATAGACCCACTTACACTGTACTAGTTTTCTCCCTGGGGGAAGATCCACTAGCTCCCATGTGTTGCTCTTCTGGAGTGAGCTGAAATCCTCCTTCATGGAAGCTTGAAATATTGGATCTCCTGCTACTTCTTCATATGTTTGAGGATCATACTCCACCATAAAATAGAATTTTTCAGCAAACATAGGATCCTTCATGCACAGACCACTCTCAAATTGAGATCTAGTCCTCCTTGGGTCATTGGGATCCCCAGCTAGCTCACCTGCTGCATGTAGTGTCTTGGATACCCATTTAGGCCTTGTGGGGCTGTTAGGGTCTGCAATAAACTCATATCCATCAGACAAATCAGAATCATCATGTTCAACAAACTCTTTACTTACTTCTTGAGGTTCAGATGGTGAAGAGGATTCACCAACTTCCACTTCTGCAAGGGGTTCTTCTTCGAACTGAACACAACTTTCGATGAAGGATTTATTTGTGCTCAAATTTATCAACTTGTACCCTTTTTAAACTTCAGAGTATCCAACAAAAAGACACTCTTGGCTTTGGGGCTGCAAAGCCTTCCTCTTCTCTGTCGGGATTCTAGCCCATGCCTTTGAGCCAAAAATCCTGAAATGGGTCACATTTGGCTTGTGCCCACTCCATGCTTCGAAGGGAGTCATGCCATCAAGATGTTTGTGAGGCACCCTATTCTGGATATAGGCTGCACAGTTGATAGCTTTGGCCCAGTACTTTGGTGGCAAAGTTTTGGCCTCCATCATGCATGTTGCCATCTCCTTCAGTGATCTGTTCTTCCTCTCAGCAACACCATTTTGCTGTGGTGTGTAAGGGATAGAATGTTGCATCTGAATACTTGCATCTACACAATAGTTAATAAACTCAGACTTGACATACTCACCACCATTGTCAGATATGAGGACCTTGAGTTTCCTTCCACACTGGTTTTCAAGCAAAGCCTTAAAGACTTTGAATAGGCCAAAAACTTCAGACTTGTGTTTCATGAAGTGAACCCAACAATACCTAGAAAAATCATCAATAAAGGTCAATGCATATTTGTCCTGACTCATGGACATATGAGGGAATGGGCCAGAAACATCACTGTGAATCAGCTCGAGAGGTGCAGAGGTTCTCTCATGACTAGCTTTCTCAAATTTGTGCTCTAGGTGTTTTCCTAGGATACAGCCTTGGCAGACTCCTTTGGAAAATTTTATCTTGGGCAGCCCTATGACCATTTCTTTCTCATTAAGATCAGACAGATACTTGTAATTTATATGGCCAAATCTTTCATGCCATAGATTTCTAGATTCATTAGCATGGATAAGAAGAGCAGGGGGGTTTGAGTAAGGTAGGAAGTGTGAAAACATGTATACCTTTTGAGCATGATTCGCTACTCCTTTTGCAATGACTCTACCACTTGAGATTTCTGTGATCTCAACTTCATCGGGGGAGAATATGACTTTCTTAGGAGACCCAGTGTGGGTCATCTAGTACACTGACAGAAGGTTGGAGGCGAGACTAGGGACATACAGCACATTGTTGAACTGACCATGATCAAGATCAATCCTCCCTTTGCCTTTACTTTAACTGAGAGAGTCATCTCCCAGTACAATAGATGGTCCTTTCGACATATCCAGTGAGGAGAAGGCCTCCTTAGTCGAAACCATGTGTCTTGAATCTCCAGAATCTATGATAAAACTAGGTGAGCTTGATGTGCTAGCAACTAGAGCATGAACTCTCTCTCTGTCATCTAAACTTGATCCTCCTTCTCTCTTCTTTGAGCTTTCTGGAAGGGAGATGCCATTCTTCTCCAGGAGATTGGTCAGCATATCAATCTTCTTTTTCATACAAGAGCTTTCAGTGTGATTTCCCTTCGAACAGTATGAGCACTTGTTCATTTCACCTTTGTTTTTCTTCTTCTGGGTATTTTTCTTGGGACCTTGTTGATCCTCTGGAGACTGCTTCTTGTCTCTCCTTTGCTCAGGTGGCTTTTTAGCTTTCTTTTTTCTTTTTGAATCCACCCTCGAATCTCCAGCAATCAAAGCTTGATCTTTGGAAGGTTTGATGGTGCCCATCATCACCAGCTTGTCTTGTTCTTGTGTGAGAGATTCCATGAAATCTGCAAGGCTAGGCATCTTCCAGGCTCAAGCTGTGAGTTTTTTGGCATAGAAGGTCGAAACAAAGACTGAGTATTCAGGTCCTAGCTTCGAGAGGATGGCTAATATGAGCTGATCATCTTTCTTTTCGATACCACACTGCTTCAGCTGCAAAACTAGTGCTTTGAACTTGGAGAAATATAGCTTCAGGGATTCAAAGCTATTGGGACTCAGAGAAATTAGCTCATTTTTGATCTGATGTCCCCTCATCTCATCTGTCTTTCCAAAAATATCAGAAAGCTTCTCCCATACTTGATCTGGTGAATTTAATCCATCGAGATGGAAAAGGAGGTCTCGGGAAATACTGAGACATAGGAGGCCATAGGCCTCATCTCTCCGATTGTGCCATTTGATCTTCTTTGCAGCTGCATTGGGCTCTTCTTCTGTTGC
>LPNX010338375.1:506747-523257 GCA_001517045.1 Pseudotsuga menziesii | reverse complement strand
CTCCATCTCTTCTTTCCATTCAAAATAGTTGAAGGGAGTCAAGATAGTTTTCTGTGAATCCATAGCTTTAGAAAATCTGTCCTGGCTGTCAGTAGAAGGGTCCCAGTCTTGATGTCGAACCTGCAAAACAATTTTTGAAGGAGAGTAACAACCTATAATGGCTCTAATACCATGTATAAATTCATGCCAACAATAGATTAATTTTACCCACAACAATTATCAATTGATCATGCAAAATTGCTAACAATGGAGACTGAATATGGAGCTGTAACACACAGTTATATTAACTGAGTGTACAATAGCCAACCCTGTAATAACATAGGTTTCTGAATATATAGAATACATCAAGAGGTCGAATGCATAAGGAGGCATCCAAAACTAGCATAAAGCAGGCTTACTCAAAATAGGAAAACCCCCCATAGGCGTAAAAAGCTGATCCCAAATCTGTCATGGAGCTCACGAATTGGCAAGGGCGCATGGGAAAGCTAAAGAGTAGTGTAATGGCAGCTCATACATGCTTTTGCATGGAGAAAAGAGTGGAGGAAAAAAAACTAGTTCACCTCACCTAGTCTTTCTTTCCTATGTGCCTTAAAACACTGAAAAAGCAGGCAATAAAGCAGAAAAAACAGAAGGGCGCCTAGGAGGCCAGGAATAAAGAAGATTTGATTCCTAAGGATTTTCCAAGCGCTACATGAGTCAAATATGGAAAGTTTGACCTCTATGGATAGGCAATTAACAACTTGCACAAGGTGGGACACATGAACTAGGCAAATAAGACAAAAATAAATGAATTAATGTCTAAGTGGGTAAACTATGGGTTGATTATTCTAACAATCCTTCCCTTATGCATGATTATACATTAGATCAACTACATTTAAATAGAGCTTCATCGACCTATCTAATACGAATAGCAAGATCTGAACCCCTAAATAAGGAAATCTACAACTAACCTATCCTCGTGCAACCTCTTACAAGATTCGACGACAATAATGGAAAATTTCCAGTTATTACAATCAAAATAAATCCTAACATCTAACCCTATCCTTCTAGAATTTGATTACATAGAAATTCAAAAACAACATTGACTGCTTACTCAACAAACAGAGGACTTTGTCTCGATGCTCCTGCATCAACCATTATCCCATGATTTTTCGTAAAATTATGGTCTTTGACCAAGAATAAAAAGGAGTTAAGACAAAAAACAAAAAACAAAAAAAAAACAAGGTTTATAAAAACCACATGTTGTTTTATAAACAAGTCATCGAATCGAAAATGTAAAAATAATAAGGATAAGAAGAAGAAAAGGGAGACAAAAAAAAATTGAGATTTGAAATTGGGTGGGGAGGGTAACATTCCTTCTTCCCAAACACCCAATCTACACAAAATCCCTAAAGAAGTTTTAAGAAGAAAATAACTCAAAGGGTCAAAAGAATATATAAATACTACATTGTATTATTGAAATTGTGATTATTATTATTGAAGAAAATGAAGAACACAAGAAGTCGTGAATTATGCCGATTCCAGAATCAGAATTGCAGTTGCAATTACAAGTAATATTGGTAGAACTAGAACATTATAAAATGACCAATAATAATCTACAATTCAAGGTTAAGAAGCAACATATTCTTTGGGAATTAACCAAATAGGAGAATAATCGCTTAACCACTCAAATTGAGAGATTAACAAGTGATAACCAAGAATAAAATAAAGAAATATCTCACCTAAAAAATCAAAACCGAAGGTTGAAAATAAATAATGAAGAATTCAAAAAACAATATCAGATAAGGATGAAGAAATGTTACATTTAAAAATCTCACGATCAAAACCTTGAATACAATATCAAAAAGTCAAAGAATGATGAAGAATCAACTTATAGATGCAATGACGAATTTAGAAGAAGAAATAAAGTGTATAAGCAAGCTCATCATGGAGAAATATAATGAATTTGCGCAAGTCTAGAGGAACTTAAAAAATCAAGAATCAGAGATATATCGATATCAACAACACATAAAAGAACTCCGGTAGAAATATGACAACACGAAAAAGGCACACAAGTTGGAAATTATGAAAATCAATAATACGTTATCAAGCAATACCGAAGAAGTATTTCGACTAAGAAACCATAACAAAATTCTAGTTACAAAAAAAAAAAAACTACATTAGAGGAAATTTCAACTCAAAATGGGGCTCCTACAAAAAATTAATAAAATAATAGTTAAAGTAATAAAATAATATTTATTAATTTTGGAGGAAGAAAATAAAAAACTACTTGTTTGTTTGTATTTTTGAAATATCTCCCTGTTCTTTTACTCAAATTTCGATCGGAAGAGCTCGTTGGATGAGGAATTAAATTCTGCATCCAACGAGTACCCACTCAGCATACTTTTGATGGACCTCGCTACCCAAAAAACAAGAAATACCTGAAACATCACAATTTTTCAGGTATTTCTTGTTTTGGGGTAGTGGGGTCTATCAAAAGTATGCCGAGTGGGTAATCATTGGATGCGTAATTTAATTCCACATCCAACGAGCTCTCTCGATCGAAATTTGAGTAAAAACACAAGGAGATATGCCGAAAATACAAACACAAAAAATTAGTTTTTTTATGATACCTACCCCCAAATTTATATTAAAAAATTGTTTAAGACCTATATGGTATTTCAAATTTAAATCAATTTCATTGGCTAACACATGCTGACATGAAATTTGAATTAGAGTTAAAAGGCTCATTTTGAGTTGAAATTTTCTTTAATGTTCGAGAGTCAGAAAGAGTCAATGAAGATGTTGAAGGGAAAGTATTTGAAGTAGGATTAAAATCATTGTCTGAGAAATATTAATCAAGAACTAGAGGAACAAATTAAGAAGCTAAAATATAATGAACAATCACAAGAAGAAAACAGAGAGCATTTATATCCTGTTCGCAACGAAATTGTAAATGATCTAAGAAGACATACCCGTGCGTATGTAAAGAAGATTGGAGGGTTGCCAATTATCCCCGAACTGCCTAGAAGAGAGTACAAGAAGAAGGACCGTCCTTTAAGTGAAGATTCGGTGTTGGTAGGAGACTGGGAAGAACTTGTGGAAACCGCCTTACAGGACGTTGAATTTCCTTTGAACCAAGTAGGCCCAGACACTCCTTACAGTTCTCCTGTTCACACCCCTGCTGGTTCACGTCCCCACACCCCTATTGGTTCACCTCTGCATTCTCCACCCCAACTCATGGCCAGTGTTAACGCCAATCAACCCCCACCTAATCCTCCACCAACTGCATGGAAAGCCAAATCACCTCTAAATCTGACCCCGCCTTTGCATGACCTACCTCAAGCCTTCGAAAAGTTATTACCTAAGTTCGATCCAAATGAGAAGATATTAGTGGATGATCACTTACAGATTTTTTATTTGGCTATAGAAGGGATGAAGGCAGGGGATCATGAAGATGTGGTTTGTAGATTGTTCCCACATACCCTCAAAGGAGCTGCAGCCTCTTGGTATTTTGGACTGCCCGCCAATTCTATATCCCAGACTGGGATACCTTTGAAAGAATGTTCAGAAGTAAGTATGCAGTCCAAAAAAATCACGCTGCCCTTATGAAAGGTCTATGTTCTTTGAAGAAAGAAAAAAGGGAAAAAGTGCACAGCTTCACACAAAGGTTTGCAGCATATCTAAAAAAAATTTCTGAAACAGATAAGCCTTCAGATAAGGTACTGATCGAATACTATACTTCAGCTTTGGGTCCTGATTTAGCCATGTTTGCAAAAGGTAGGGCCAAGCCCACCTTGACGGAGACTTATGAAGAATCTGAAGTAGTGGAAGCAGAAAGAGAGAGCATTGAAGATTATCCTGAGTAGGCAGGGGAGAAAAGGAAAACCTTGTTGTTTACTAAGCCCAAAGAAGAGAAAGCACCAGATTATGAAGGTATGGCCAAAATGATGCAAAAGTCGTCTAACAAGATCATAGACTTAGAAAAGGAAAAAGAAGCACAAAAGTTTTTCAGGGCATATTATAAGAAAAGGGAGGATAGCAATCAGACCCAACCTCCTCCTCAGAAAACTACATCCATGAACCTGACAGAGATAGGGATGGAGAATTTCTATACTTTTCATCAACAGCCTCATTCCGAAAAGAACTGTCCGCAATGGATAAATTCAATGACGTTGTCCATGAATCAGATGTTGGATTCGAGATTAACGGAGGAAGATGAAGATGAAAAGAATGAAAATGCTACTTCCACTTCTACAAAAGGGCAGGAGGACGAGACCATGGCATTATGGAATTCTGTTTCCTTACTCGATGCAGAGGAGGAAAATACCCAGGGACGCAAAGCTATTAGGGAGGCTAATGTAACAACTAGGAGCAAAGGGGCAATTAGTGATGACAGTCTTCTACTCCCAAAGATTCAAAGGTTGCAAAGAAATATAAAAAAGAAATTTCAAGACAAATCATTGGCTGATCAGATTCTGGAATTTACCATTACCAGCCAGGATCCGAAGCAAAACAGAACGCCGCCTAAAAGCCAAACGATGAGAACGCGAGTGCTGATAAATCTCAGTCCACTAGACAACTAATCGAATATGACATTGTCGAAGATCTAAAGAAGATAAAAGCCAACGTCCCATTGTTTGAAATGTGCAAATTACCTCAACGAAAAGAAAAGTTATTGAAGGCACTTGAAACGTCGGAAGAAAAGCTGCCCGCCGACAATCAGCCTCGGGACGAAGAAGAGATTGGAGAAGCTAGCGTCGGGGGTAAGTCTAAAACCAAGCATCCACCTTTCCTCCTGACATTTGAAATTTTCAATCATAATGTACAGAATTGCGTAGTGGACTCAGGGGCGTCAATTAATGTCATGCCCATATCAGTATGTAAGAAAATAAACGGACAGCCTAAGCCATCCACATGGAGGGTGGTGCAATTGGATAGGATGGATTTCAAGGTAATTGGTGAATTGGAAGATGTCCTGATCCGTCTGGCATCCAATGATAAAGTATGCCAAATTATTAACATCGTAGTAGCTGACATACCAGATGCTTACGGCCTGGTCCTGAGCAGAGATTGGTCAGCCAAATTAAATGGGTATTTCGCCACAGATTGGTCACATCTTTGGTTTCCGCACAAGGGGAGTCCTAATCAGATCAAGGTTTTGAGAGAACCTCACATGAAGTACAATGTCACTCAATTGGATGAGAAGAATACACCAGTCGAACCTGTATTGGGAAACTACTTTATCGAGCTGGAACCAGGGAATTATCAAGCAGAAGAGGCCAGCAACACATCTGACACCCAGCCTGATCTCCTTCGTTTTTCTCGAGCTGATGAGCTTGAATGTAAAATAGTAGATTTAGTTGTAGGAGTAGATTCATTTTCAGTAAATAATGTTTTCTGGACTTTATATTTTGACGGCTCGAAAACGTTAGAAGGGTCAGGGGCCGGCTGCGTCCTCATTGATCCACAAAAAAATAAGCACTTCCTGTCCTGTAGATTAGAGTTCGAATGTACTAACAATACGGCTGAATATGAAGCACTACTGCAAGGACTCAAGAAAGCAATCGAGCTACAGGTTAGTAATTTAAAAGTTTTTGGGTATTCGGAAATAGTTGTAAAGCAAATAAGAAATCAAATACACTGTGTTTCCCCTCATTTGAAAGCTTACCAAAATGAGGTATGGGAATTACTTAAATGTTTTCACGCATTTAACATTATTTCAATCCCAAGAATAAAAAATGCAGCCGCTGATCTTCTAGCTACATCAGCTGCTAGGTTGGTTCCCACTAATAACAAATGTTCTATTGAACTGCTTTTCAGGCCATCGGATCCTGACATGATCACCAACTTGCGATTATTTGACGATGATCAGCAAATAATCGAGTGCTTGACAAATGATGAGACCTTTAAAGGAGCCATCATCGATGATGAGGAACATCAGGCCGAAATGAAATATGACAATTTCATTCCCAAAGGGGTCAGAACATTAGAGAAGATGTTCGACTTGAATGAAAAATTTAGAAGACCCGCTAATGTGAAGACACACAGCTCAACTCTACAGTTCGAGCTGATAAACTTAGGGACTGAAACTGAGCCCAAGTTTGTGAACCTCGGAAAATGCTGCTCACCAGCAGAAAGAGACAGGTTCCTCCGCTTGTTCGAACAGTATAAAGATGTCTTTGCATGGACATACGCAGATCTGAAGACCTACGACACCAACATTATCAGGCATGTCATTCCTATTAAAGCAGGCATCAAGCCATATCAGCAGCCGTTAAGGAAGATGCACCCCAAGTTGGATCCACTAATTCAAAGCGAGGTAAAGAAATTGTTGGATGCTAGGATTATTTTTAAAGTAAGGCACTCTGAGTGGGTGTCAAATTTGGTACCGGTCAGGAAGAAGTCGGGAGAAATCAGACTGTGTGTGGACTTCAGAAACTTAAACCGCGCCTCAGACAAAGACAACTATCCGGTCCCCCCCATGGAGCAATTGCTACAGATGGTTTCTGGGTCTGAATTGTTTTCATTGTTAGACGGATTCTCCGGCTACAACCAAGTGTTAGTGGCCGAGGAAGATAGATTGAAGACAACATTCAGAAGGAAATGGGGAACTTTCGCATATAGAAGGATGCCGTTTGGACTGACTAATGACGAAGCGACGTTTCAGAGAGCTATGGACATAGCTTTCCGTGGACTGATTGGACGAAGTGTGGTGGTCTACCTTGATGATATCACAATATTTTCTAAGAAAAGAGAGCAGCACGCGTTCCACCTAAAGCAAATTTTCGAGCGTTGTCAGAAGTATGGCATCTCACTCAATCCTAGGAAGTGTGTATTCGCAGTCACAGAGGGAAAATTACTGGGCCATATAGTTTCAAAGAGAGGTATATCTATAGACCCAGAAAGAATCAAGGCCATTGAACAAATCCCCATGCCTCATAATAAAAAAGGAATGCAATCCTTCATGGGAACAATAAACTTCGTGCGTAGGTTTGTGCCTGATTTTGCCCAAACTGTTAAACCATTGCAGCAGATGGTCAAGCAAAACGCACAATTTAAGTGGACTGAAACGGAAAAGAACGCTTTCAGTAAAATCAAGACTTCCGTTGCACATGCGCCTTCTTTGAAAATTCCAGACTTTGATAAGGACTTTATTATGTATACATTTGTTTCCGATGATTCATTAGCAGTGGTACTCACACAAAAGGAAGAAGGGGGTGATGAATTCCCAATCTCTTCTATGAGCACTGGGCTACAGGGAGCTGAATTAAACTACCCAGTTGTTGATAAGAAGGCATAAGCAGTATTTAAGGCAGTAAAGCAATTCAGGCCTTATATACTAAAAAATCGTACCAAGGTAATAGTCCCTTACCCAGCGGTAAGATCCCTTATCATTCAAAAAGAATTAGGAGAAAGAAGGGGAAACTGGGTAACAGTGCTTCAAGAATACGATCTTGAATTCAAGCCAGCTACTATAGTAAAAGGTCAAGGGTTATGCAAACTAATGACTGGGAAGACAAACAATGAAGAAAAAACATGGGAAGATGAAGCTGAGTTGCATGTAACGGATGTTTGCCCTTTATTCATAGCTCCTGAGTCATGGTATAGAGATCTTGTGCATTACTTGCAGTCAGGGGTGTTACCGGAACATTGGAGTTCCAAACAAAGAAGAGCTCTATGTTTGAAATCAGCTTCCTACCAAATCGTAGAGGGTGTATTGTTCAGAAAAAACTATGATGGGGTCCTCCTGAGATGCTTGGAGAAAGAAAATGCTGAGAAGGTGATGTCTGAGTTGCACAATGGCCCGGCTGGGGGACATTACTCAGGGGACACTACAGCCCACAAGGTTCTCAGAGCCGGTTACTACTGGCCAACACTCTTTAGGGATGCACATGCACACGTCAGAAAATGTGATACTTGCCAAAGATGTGGTGGAAGACAACCTAGAGCAGCAGCACCTCTAAAGCCAGTAATGATCGCAGAGCCTTTCAAACAATGGGGAATAGACGTCATTGGAGAAATAAAGCCAAATTCTTCCCTACTGCACAAGTATATTCTAACTGCAACTGATTATTTCATTCGCTGGGTCGAGGCTATCCCATTGCCCAAGATAAACGAGGATGAAGTCATCATCTTCGTACAAGATCATATCATGACCAGGTTTGGAGTTCCAGTTTCGTTAGTTTTTGATAATGCTAAATACTTTTCATCCATTAAATTAACTGCTTTTTCCCATGAGAAAGGGATAAAATTACATTATTCTGCTAACTACTATCCGCAAGGGAATGGCTTGGCTGAATCCTCCAATAAAAACCTCATTAGAATCCTAAGAAGACTATCATAGAAAACCAGCGAAGTTGGCACTCAGCCTTACCCAACGCCCTATGGGCCGACAGAGTCACTCCCAAGTATTCCGTAGGAGTATCACCCTATACCCTCGTGTACGGAAAGGAAGCCATCCTGCCTCCCAATATTCTGCTACCTTCTTCCATACTAGCTCAAGAGTCTAGGGGGTCGGATGATGAGGTTCTGCAAATAAGAATATATAATCTCATAAAAGCAGAAGAAGCCAGATCCAAAGCTAGAGAATTCTTCCGACAATAGCAGGAGGTAGTCAAAAGATGGTTTGACAAACATAAAGCTGGTAAAAAGGACTTTGAAGTAGGAGACTTGGTCCTCAAGTGGGACCACCCCCATGATGAAAAAGGAAAGCATACCAAATTCCAGCAGTTATGGGTAGGCCCCTTTCAGATTGTAGCCAAAATTGGCCCTGCTACTTATAAGTTGCAAGATTTACAGGGATGGGAAGAGAACTTGCCAGTAAATGGTTTAGTTCTCAAGCCTTACTTTTCTTGAAGTTTTTCTTTGATAGTTTCTTCCTTGTATATAAATAAGCTGTGTAGTTGTTTCCGAGTCTCGCTGTCTTTTAATTTAATGTTTAGTCTTGATTTTCAATAAGGGGAACAAACTTGTGGTGAACTGGAGAATACTAAGGTCTTTTTGGGAATAGCAAATATGTTGAGTATCAGCCTGTGTATTGCTTAAATAATTCTTCCAGCCTAACGGTTTTCTCGAATAAAATATGGTGTGCATTGAAGTCCTTCTTAACCCCTGTAAATTAAACCAGATTCAGAGAGTCTGGAGTACTATGTCGGGGCTTCATCCACGTCACATTTAAAATGTTCTAAGGAGCGACAGTAAAGGACCCATGGGAGGAAGCAAGGTGAACGGCGTATTAAATATAAATGATCCTATGCCAAGAAACAAATGCCAAGAGGCAGCTAAAGAGTCAAACTTCTAGAAAAATACCATAAATTAAAGCAAGTGCTAAAGCATAAGTACTAAATTGCCAAAATATCCTCTCCGTCCATGAGCTAGGATTTAAAGTACACCACTCACACAAAAGGGCACTATGGGATAGAGGATCCTGAATTAAAATTCAGTAAGAAAGGCGCACAGAAGGACTCAGGTGAAAAGGACAGAAGTCCAAAGGCACAAAAGTGTTAAAATGGCATGGGAATGAGGAACAAACGAATACTGCTGTTTGCTATGTGCTGCAACCCTATGGCGTCCACACTGTTAGCTACCCGAAAACAGAGGTAATAATGAAACTCATGCTCTGGCCTCGGCATAGTTATTTGGACTTGAGGGTCTCGGTTTTTCTTTTCCCCAAAGGACTAACAGCAATGATTAAGGTACACACTTCGGTGATATGAGACATCTAGATAGCTAGAAGAATTTGATAAATTCATTTGTTGCGGAACAGTCTGCTACTCAAAGACAATAATCACCCAGAGATCCAGGTTCCCCAGGTAATCGCCAGTTGTTGCTACCGCAACGGTTGTCCCCGAATTTATTTTACTTAATTTTCTGGGCCCCTCCTCATTATTTTTGTATGGATTGATCGTTGAACCTTTTAGCTCCTTGAGCGTGTTTTCTTTCACTTCTCTGAAGGTGGGGATGTCAGTAGTCTATGTGTGCTTTGTTCATCTTTGGTTCGAGTTGTGAATATGTGGTCTAAGAAAGGTAAATTCGCTGCTCTTTGGAGCATCTTGTGTGAAGAAAGAGCGATTCTGGTTACAGCCGACCCTTAGCATTGCTCGAATACTTGATTTTCCCTGAAGTGGGCCTCTTTTAATGCTGGATCGGGGGCTGCGAAGTTTCAACCCTTCCGCCGTTGCGGCTCCGAGACTTTTCTTTCGCCCGATCGCCTAAATCGTCCGACGCCCGATGTTTGTTAATAGCGGGTTCGTAGCTTCTGCTTGCCTGCCATTGCGACCGGAAGGGGATAGTTAGTTCTCGATCCGAGTCCTTTCCGACGCCCGAATTAGTTTCCCATCCATTCTGCGCGTCCCCTAACTCTCACCCTCCGCCGTTGCGGCTGCTGAAGTCTTCCGGTTTCCGAAGCTAAAACCGCCCGACCTCCGACTTACGACATCTTCCCCCCGCATTTCACTTGGCTGTGACTTAAACCTCACCCGACCTTGCGGCTGGCTGTTTCCCCAGGATCCCGAACTCGTTTTTCCCATATTGCCGACTTGTTTTTCCCGCCGGTGACCATAGAATATTTCCAGGCCTGTAGGAGGTTCGCTCAGCCATTTCCTTGTGGATCAGTTAATTGATGATATTTGTCGTTTGGATCATGCTTTTAATTTGAATGCAGGTAGTATACAGGCAACCGGTAAATTTGTCACGACAGGAAGAAAGATTAACCCATTTGGCAGAAGTATGACTGAAAAGAGGCAAATGGAAGACGAAGTCAGGAGATGCAGACGTGTGATTCCAGAAACGGATCAGTTACCAAGTTGTCATGATCACATAATGACAAAAGACCAGAATGTGTAGAGTTGGGAAACCGAAAGACCATGCGTCTGGAAAAGAAAACGTTTTTTCTGTAATTTTAATTTAAATAGAGGGACGAGGCACTGAGAAAGGGATTTTTCTCTGGAAAACTTTGTAATGGTTTACTTGTAAGATGAACTATTTCATTTTGCATAGGAACTGCAATTTTTGCCTGCTGGAGAGAGTAAAGCGAAATGTATCAATGAAAACTAAATGAATAAGGTTGAAGAGGAACTATTTCATTTTCAGCTGTGTTTCATTTACTGTAAGAGTTTTTTAGATATCCTGATCCTACGTTCTTGCTAAATGTTCTTCAGTAATTTCTGGATATTTTTCGTTGTGAGTAATAGATGTTGTTATAAAATGACCGGCTACCTGGTTATTTGAATATCTGTAAGTGTTCATGTGCTCTAGAAGAAGTATCAGTTACCTGTGATTTTTCTTTATGTATGTGAAAATGTATTGCTCACCCAAAATGATAACCTTGCTCCCTAGGGATAGTGTAAATAGTTAGCTTATTTTCTTTCATATCTGGTTTGGCTGCTCGCGAGCGCAAGACGAGAGGTAAGAACCTGCGCATCACTTTGTGACCATTCCCTGCAGCTTGATCACTCTGCATTTAGTTAGGCACTTGCATATCATTTCTTTAGGTAAAAAATGCAAAAAACTCGGTGGGCCGGGCCGCAACCGGTAAAGCCTTAGTTTTGTTCCTTGACCTACGGTAGCCGGACCGCAAACCGGATGGATTCCCTATTTCAAATAGTCAACGGGCTAGTTGGGAATGTTGATTGGGGAGAATCCCTTACTGTTTCCACCTACGAATTTCCGGGCCTCAACAAGCAGCAAAAAATTTCACAAGTTTTTATTCAAAATTTGTATTTCTGCTTATTTTGAGGGGGGTTTTCCCATGAGGTTTTCCCCTATTTCCTCGGTTGTATTAAGCAACATTTTTTACTATATTTTAGATTGTATTTGGGTGACCTATGGTCTTGTTACCAGGGCCCACAATTGTCCAAGTTAAGATTCAGGGGGGGTGTTAGGATTATTAATCCTCCCTTGACCATACTGTCTATTAGATTAATTCAACCCAACTTAGGAGTGTTAATTAATTAATTGACTCACTAGTACCATTGGGTCCAAATGGCCTAATGGGGCCACATGTACTGGTCATTGGACTGTGGGGAACACTGATAGAGGTTAACTACCACTTATTGCATGTGCATGCATCAGTTTGGGTGCCTCTTAGACAAATCCCTACATTTTAGGAGCCACTGGAAGTCCCAACACCAGCCTACTTCAGTTAGTTGGAGTTAGTACTAGTCACTCTTATTTATACCCCAGTTACTTTCACTTAGTTCAAAATCAATTATCTAGCTCAATATTTTCATGGCTAATGCATGACTGCATGTGGAGTAGGCATTGTTTCCCACCTACCACACTCAGTTACACTGAGTTAACTAGTTGTCTCTGATTGTTTGAGTTGTTAGACATCTAGGAGTTGATATGTTAGAATCCGACATTGATTGAGACACCATGAGTTAGATGGTCAGTTAGATTCAGATCCAGTGGATAGATTCAAATTTCTACCTCATGCATTCGAATTCTTTTCCTATGTAAACTATTGTAACACCGGATTTTATTATTGTGAATGATACTGTAAACTCTTGAGAAATACTCATTCGTTTCCTGTGTGGTTTGTTTTGTTCAGTTTGTATCTTCATTCTCCATTTACTGCAAACATTATTAGAACTATCTGCTTGAATATCTAAATGGGATTCAAATTCTAATAGAGAGTTGAAATTGTGGAAAGTTGAGTTTCTGATTTCCATGCGAGAGCGAAAGTGTGGGTGCGGAAGTGCGGAAATCAAAAGGTCGAAGTCATGAAAAAGTTCAGTCTCTGACTTATGTTTTATGTAGTGTGGAAAGGCAAGCTCAGAAAGAGGAACTACTTCTGCATTCCAGAGTGCGGAAAAGGAAAAGGGGAAAGGAAATCCAGGAAAGTGGAACCGCGGAAAGTTATAAGATGAAGTTGTGAACGTTTAGTTTCCAAATTCCATATTCCGCAGTGCGAAAAGGAAAGTCCAGAAAGTCGAAGAACATATGCTTGTTCTTGGACACATTGAGTTTATGAATTTCGCATTCTGAAGTGCAGAAAGGGGAATGCAGAAAGGAAAGTCCGAAAAGAGGAAGAGCATAAGCTCGTTTTTCGAAATGTCTAGTTTCCTACTTCCTCATTCTGCAAGGTAGAAAAGGCAGAAAGTGGGAAGGCTATGCGAAATTGTTGGTGAGGAAAGCCAACTACGGGAAGGCCAGTGCGAAAGAGAAAAGGTGGAAAGGCCAGTGTAGAAAGTTGAATTGCGGAAATTGGAAGACTGCGGAAGGAATCTTGCGGAAATGAGAAAATCATGATATCCAGGTTGCGAGAACATTTTAAAGACGATTAAAAGGATTTCTTGATGAATTGTCCATCTGCTCATGACCTTATATGGTGTTTACATGTAGTGAATTTTGTCTGTAATGTTTAAATATAGTACCTGCATGGTAATGAATCTCGCGTTTTGTGAAAAGATGAAGCTTGGGGATGGAAGGTGAAGCCCAAGTTTTTGGAGAGAAACATGCCCAGCAGCCAGACAAGATGAAGCCCGCAGTTTGAGTAAGGAAGGGAGTCCACTGAGGGTTTAAACAAGTTTGTAGAAGGAATGAGGAAGCTCGAAGGCATGGTAGAAGATCATAATTGCATTAAAGATGAATCACATAGGCACGTGGATGAGTTAATTAATTAAATAAAATATGTAAACAGACAGAGATGCAAATTAATTAAAATCATAGAAATCCCGATGGTCTAAATATGGAAGAAGGTTTAATCAATTAAATATATAAAATGTGTAATAAGACAAAATTGATTAAATATAATTATATAGAATTAAAACATAGAGGTAATGTGTTTGATGAAAAGATGTGAAGAGTGAAAAGGTGTGTTTGTCTATAATGAAGAAGCACGACCATTTTGAAAAGGCATGAAAGATATATTTAATAAAGAATAAAAATAGAAGGAAAATGGTCTCTGGGGTCTCTATGGGTGAATAATGAATATTTGAGTAGAATATAAGAAGTCAAAGAATGAAAAGTCTATCTCTATAATATAGACTCTTGTTATCAACCCAAATGGCACTTCTCCGTCCGAGTGCCGACTTTCCATATGTTTGTACACAAAAGGACACTATAGGATTGAAATTTTCCTAAGCACTATAGATGGGCATGACATGATATGCATTTACCCTCCAACCAGCTTGCCATTTTATTTTTCTATGTGTTGATTTCCATACGTGACTATCTCCATTGAAACTCATGTACATATGCGACTATGTTTGTTGACAACCCGCGTATTGTACATGAATATTCCCATTGCAACCCGTGTACAAATCTATACACGGGTTTCCCTTAAAGCAACTCACGTTTCATACGCGGGATCAGTGAAGTAGGTGAGTATGCATTTTTGGGTGATCCTTAGTTCCTATCCATCCTTCTTCCAACCGATATTGTAAGTCCGAGGATGTGGAGTGGTGACAAGACCAAGTCTCTTCACAAGATCTTTAGAAACAAAGTTCTTCTGGATACCATTATCCACAATCATATGTAATGGATTTTTCTGAACCCATATCTGTGTATGGAATAGGCGTTTTTATTCCTCATTGTCGATGATGGTCTAGGCTATCAGAGTGATCAATGTCGAAGCCAAAATGGCCATTGCATATGGGTCAAATTCTACCAGATATTTATTAGACAAGTCAGATGACGACAATTTTTCCAAAAATGACCTATGAGCTTTGCATTCTAATGTATCATGCCATTATTAATTGTGATTATCACACCATTTCTAGGTAGGGGGCGTCTTTCTATTCCCCTTTGTATTTGTGAGAGTTCTTCTTGTGATAGTCTGGCTTTAGTGGAGTCAGCTAAGAAGGGTGTCTTGACTTGTCGGAGTCGGCTAGTGACTTCTTGTTGGATGTTTGACATGTTGGCTTGGTCACAAAATGTGCTTTTCCTTTTTGTTTAGATTCAAGCTTTATAGCATAGTGGAATGCATCCACAAGCATACTGACAGTCAAAGACTCCATTTCTTACTGAATGTACAAGGATAATCTGTTGACGTACTCGAGGACAAGCAATTTCTCTTCTTCTTGGAATCTAAGTCTAACCATGAGTTGATAGAACTCGTTGGTATAACTATGCACATACTGGTCTTTCCATTTCCTTAGTTGTTGCCACTTCTTATACTATTGTTCAATGTACTTGGGAAGGTAGAACTCATTTCAGACGTACACGACAAATTTATCACTTTTACTTCTTCAACAACCTCCTCTTGCTCGTCTTTAGAGGATTCTTCTTCATCACTATTTTATGTATTCTTTGAGTTCTTTCGCTCCATAGCTTCCATTCTAGCCTAGATTTCTCTTAATTCCCCTTGGGTGTCTGTCCCCGCAGTTTTTCTTCCTCGACCATGTCCTACAGAAACTCCATGTGCTTGTCCCCATATTTGCATTATTCTCTACAGGTTCTAATAAGCTCTCATACCAAAACTAATGGAAAATGAAAACTTGTAGACCTAAATTTCTCTTAATCAGCCTAAATGCTAATCAAAATCATCTTCTGCAATTCTTCCCCTCTGCAACTCCACCTTTCTGCAATATTGAGTTTCTGCAACTCAATCCTTTCCGCAATCGTGAGTTTTCACAACTCAATCCTTCTGCAGCTATCTTTTTGCAAGACTCTCTTCGCAAGATTCGTTCCGCAAGGTTCTTTTCCTTAGTTTATGGATTGCATATTTCGAGTACACCAAATTGCACAGCTAAACTTTCGCAACTGTGTGGCCACAGAAGTCCTTTTCGCATGCAAATTGTGGAATGCGGGTCCTCCTTCCAACTTTTCCAAAGTTGGCTTCCGCAATTTGATTTTTCTAAATCGTTGATTCTTTGCGGCCTCACTTTTGACCGTCAATTTGTTGCAGGTTGCAGATCTCGCCTTCAGGCTTGTGGATCTTCACTTCTCCTTTGCAGAAATTAAGCACAACCATTGATCTGCTAAATTTCATAGATTCTTTGATTATACTGTGACAGTAGAGTTAATACATGGAATGATTAATTCGTGATATGAAAACAACTCTATGATGTTGGGTATTTTTCAATATTTTGTCAAACCATCAAATCACACACGCACATAGACACAGAGAGCTTAAAATCATATTTTTTGGTTATTGAAGGAATACATCAAATATATGAAAGCACACATAGATATTTTAAAGCTCTGTTCTTCATTCAATGAACCAACACACTTACATACTCTCTATTATCCTTGTAGAAATTCAGGCCAGCAATAGATTAATTTTACCCACAACAATTATCAATTGATCATGCAAAATTGCTAACAATGGAGACTGAATATGGAGCTGTAACACAAAATTATATTAACTGAGTGTACAATAGCCAACCCTGTAATAACATAGGTTTTTGAATATATAGAATACATCAAGAGGTCGAATGCATAAGGAGGCATCCAAAACTAGCATAAAGCAGGCTTACTCAAAATAGGCAAATCCCCCATAGGTGTAAAACGCTGATCCCAAATCTGTCATGGAGCTCACGAATTGGCAAGGGCACATGGGAAAGCTAAAGAGTATTGGAATGGG
>LPNX010338375.1:439307-502902 GCA_001517045.1 Pseudotsuga menziesii | reverse complement strand
TTTCGATACCACACTACTTCAGCTGCAAAACTAGTGCTTTGAACTTGGAGAAATATAGCTGCAGGGATTCAAAGCTACTGGGACTCAGAGAAATTAGCTCATTTTTTATGTGATGTCCCCTCATCTCATCTGTCTTTCCAAAAAGATCAGAAAGCTTCTCCCATACTTGATCCAGTGAATTTAATCCATCGAGATGGAAAAGGAGGTCTCGGGAAATACTGAGACATAGGAGGCCATAGGCCTCATCTCTCCGATTGTGCCATTTGATATTCTCTGCAGCTGCATTGGGCTCTGCTTCTGTTGCCATATTCACCCTGTAGAGGCCTTTCACTCTCAACAAGATCTCCATCTCTGCTTTCCATTCAAAATAGTTGAAGGGAGTCAAGATAGTTTTCTGTGAATCCATAGCTTTAGAAAATCTGTCCCGGCTGTCAGTAGAAGGCTCCCAGTCTTGATGTCGAACCTGCAGAACAATTTTTGAAGGAGAGTAACAACCTATAATGGCTCTGATACCATGTATAAATTCATGCCAACAATAGATTAATTTTACCCACAACAATTATCAATTGATCATGCAAAATTGCTAACAATGGAGACTGAATATGGAGCTGTAAAACACAGTTATATTAACTGAGTGTACAATATCCAACCCTTTAATAACATAGGTTGCTGAATATATAGAATACATCAAGAGGTCGAATGCATAAGGAGGCATCCGAAACTAGCATAAAGCAGGCTTACTCAAAATAGGAAAATCCCCCATAGGCGTAAAAAGATGATCCCAAATCTGTCATGGAGCTCACGAATTGGCAAGGGCGCATGGGAAAGCTAAAGAGTAGTGGAATGGTAGCTCATACATGCTTTTGCATGGAGAAAAGAGTGGAGGACAAAAAACTAGTTCACCTCACCTAGTCTTTCTTTCCTATGTTCCTTAAAACACTGAAAAAGCAGGCAATATAAGCAAAAAAAACAGAAGGGCACCTAGGAGGCCAGGAATAAAGTAGATTTGATTCCTAAGGCTTTTCCAAGCACTACATGAGTCAAATATGGAAAGTTTGACCTCTATGGATAGGCAATTAACAACTTGCACAAGGTGGGACACATGAACTAGGAAAATAAGACAAAAATAAATGAATTAATGTCTAAGTGGGTAAACTATGGGTTGATTATTCTAACAATCCTTCCCTTATGCATGCTTATACATTAGATCAACTACATTTAAATAGAGCTTCATTGACCTATCTAATACGAATAGCAAGATCTGAACCCCTAAATAAGGAAATCTACAACTAACCTATCCTCGTGCAACCTCTTACAAGATTCGACGACAATAATGGAAAATTTCCAGTTATTACAATCAAAATAAATCCTAACATCTAACCCTATCCTTCTAGAATTTGATTACATAGAAATTCAAAAAAAACATTGACTGCTTACTCAACAAACAGAGGACTTTGTCTCGATGCTCCTGCATCAACCATTATCCCATGATTTTGCGTAAAATTATGGTCTTTGACCAAGAATAAAAAGGAGTTAAGACAAAAAACAAAAAACAAAAAAAAAACAAGGTTTATAAAAACCACATGTGTTTTTATAAACAAGTCATCGAATCGAAAAAGTAAAAATAATAAGGATAAGAAGAAGAAAAGGGAGACAAAAAAAATTTGAGATTTGAAATTGGGTGGAGAGGCTAACGATCCTTCTTCCCAAACACCCAATCTACACAAAATCCATAAAGAAGTTTTAAGAAGAAAATAAGTCAAAGGGTCAAAAGAAGATATAAATACTACATTGTATTATTGCAATTGTGATTATTATTATTGAAGAAAAAGAAGAACACAAGAAGTCGTGAATTATGCCGATTCCAGAATCAGAATTGCAGTTGCAATTACAAGTAATATTGGTAGAACTAGAGCATTATAAAATGACCAATAATAATCTACAATTCAAGGTTAAGAAGCAACATATTCTTAGGGAATTAACCAAATAGGAGAATAATCGCTTAACCACTCAAATTGAGAGATTAACAAGTGATAACAAAGAATAAAATAAAGAAATATCTCACCTAAAAAATCAAAACAGAAGGTTGAAAATAAATAATGAAGAATTCAAAAAACAATATCAGATAAGGATGAAGAAATGTTACATTTAAAAATCTCACAATCAAAACCTTGAATACAATATCAAAAAGTCAAAGAATTATGAAGAATCAACTTATAGATGCAATGACGAATTTAGAAGAAGAAATAAAGTGTATAAGCAAGCTCATCATGGAGAAATATAATGAATTTGCGCAAGTCTAGAGGAACTTAAAAAGTCAAGAATCAGAGATATATCGATATCAATAACACATAAAAGAACTCCGTTAGAAATATGACGACACGAAAAAGGCACACAAGTTGGAAATTATGAAAATCAATAATACGTTATCAAGCAATACCGAAGAAGTATTTCGACTAAGAAACCATAACAAAATTCTAGTTACAAAAAAAAAAAAAACTACATTAGAGGAAATTTCAACTCAAAATGGGGCTCCTAAAAAAAATTAATAAAATAATAGTTAAAGTAATAAAATAATATTTATTAATTTTGTAGGAAGAAAATAAAAAACTACTTGTTTGTTTGTATTTTTGAAATATCTCCCTGTTCTTTTACTCAAATTTCGATCGGAAGAGCTCGTTGGATGAGGAATTAAATTCTGCATCCAACGAGTACCCACTCGGCATACTTTTTATGGACCTCGCTACCCAAAAAACAAGAAATACCTGAAACATCACAATTTTTCAGGTATTTCTTGTTTTGGGGTAGTGGGATCCGTCAAAAGTATGCCGAGTGGGTAATCATTGGATGCGTAATTTAATTCCACATCCAACGAGCTCTCTCGATCGAAATTTGAGTAAAAACACGAGGAGATATGCCGAAAATATGAACACAAAAAGTAGTTTTTTTATGATACCTATCCGCAAATTTATATTAAAAAATTGTTTAAGACCTATATGGTATTTCAAATTTAAATCAATTTCGTTGGCTAACACATGCTGACATGAAATTTGAATTAGAGTTAAAAGGCTCATTTTGAGTTGAAATTTTCGTTAATGTTCGAGAGTCAGAAAGAGTCAATGAAGATGTTGAAGGGAAAGTATTTGAAAAGTAGGATTAAAATCATTGTCTGAGAAATATTAATCAAGAACTAGAGGAACAAATTAAGAAGCTAAAATATAATGAACAATCACAAGAAGAAAAGTTCAAGAATATTCAATATGTTAATAAGCTATTAAAGAATAAATTAGAGCAAATCCAGAAGGAATCATGGAAACTCCAAGGAAAACAAATTCAAGTTGAGGATCAAGAAACAAATACACACTCAATGAAATTATTGTCAACCAATAAATCACCAGAAGCACAAAAGGTTGAAGTTCCTATAAACACTCAACAAGTGACTCGAGTACCTTATCACCATCCACAGCATAAAAAGAGAGATCGTGAAATTCGAAGACAAGTGATGGAAGTGCATCACCCTAAAAAAATTGAATTAGGATGGATCAAACTTTTTTCATTTCAGAAGTTGTGATTAACACTTACCAACTCATATCGTCATGTAGCCATAGTTATAACAAAATATACACCAAGGACAAAAGTAAAGACGAGGAAGATTCTTCAATAGTGCTTTGAGAAAAAAGCATATTTGAAGAGGAAGACAATGTTATAAAGTATAAATATACATTAATTATATATAATATAAATAAAATATAAGAATGAATGTAATATAAATAAAATATATAAATTTTAACTAATAAAAAAAACATAAGTAGTTATTAGTTAACTATTCTAAAATGTTGCATTCTTTCATGGTTGGTATCCAAAGTTCCTTTACAATTATTATATATATGGAACTCAATTTGTAATCTTTCATCATCGTTCATATTCATTATTTATTTAATCTTTTCAATGTGGAGTTATTTTCTATTGGTTGATTATTCATTTGAGTAATCCTTGAGAATATTCAGATACATATCTTACATAAGCCATGGATGAAGAAATAAAATGCATTGAGAAGAATCAAACATGGGAGCTGGTAAATGTACCGAAAAATAAGGATGTAATTAGTGCCAAATGGATTTACAATCCAGGCAAGATGATGATGGAAATGTGCAGAAGCACAAGGTAAGATTGATTTCAAGAGGGTTCACACAACAACCTGGCATAGACTTCAATGGAATTTTCACACATGTTGCATGAATGGACACAGTCAAAACAGTTTTGGCAATTTCTACACAAAACAACATGTTTGTTTATCAAATAGATGTTAAATCTACATTTTCAAATGGTTATCTAGAGGAGGAAGTGTATGTGGAACAACCACAAGGCTATGAAGTTCCATGACAAGAGCACAAAGTATATAGGCTGAAAAAGACATTATATGGATTGAAGTAAGCTCCTAGATCTCGGTAGATTTGCATTGATTCATATATCACCCAAAGTGGATTTCACAGAAATGAAAGTGAACCAATGTTCTACATTAAGGTTAATGAACAAGATAACATTAATTGTCTTCCTGTATGTAGATGGTTTAATTTTTACTAGTGATTGTGGCATAAAGGATTTTAGGTCAATCATGGAATGTGAATTTGAAATGACTGATTTGGGGCTTATGAATAATTTTCTGGCATTGAAGTCCAACAATATGAATGTTGTATATTTATATCACAATAAAAGTATGCAAACACTTTTTTTAAAAGATTTAATATAGCTAATTGCAAGGCAGCCACAACACCAGTGATAATAGGATTGAAATTGAGCAAGAATGATGAAGGATCAAACATAGATCCTATGTTGTTTAAAAGGTTAGTTGGAAACATTATGTATCTTACTGCGACAAGGTTGGACATAATGTATGGAGTAATTTTAATATCAAGGTTTATGGACTCATCAAAATACTCTCATTGGAAAGAAGGTAAAATAATTTTGAGGTATGTAAGTGTAACAAAGGACCTTCACATTTTGTATTCAACCTTAGTAAATTTTAAACTTATTGTATATGCTGACAATGAAAATGGAGGAAGCATAGATGACATGAAAAACAAATTGAGATATACATTTAATTTTGGTATAGGCGTTGTGTCATGGGCTTCAAAGAAACAACCCATTATAACTCTTTCTTCAGTAGAGGAAAAATATGTCGCAGCAAGTTTTTTGGATGCAGAGGATGTTAAGAGACATGCCACAAAACTAGCAAGAACCCACAACCATTTACCGTGACAATAGTACAACCATTGCAATATTGAAGAACCATGTGTTTCACAAGAGAACTAACAACATTGATACAAGGTATCATTTTATAAGAGAATTGGTAAATAACAATGAAATCTGTTTAGAATTTTGCAGGTCTAAATATTAGTTGGAATACATCTTTACAAAACCATTGGAAAGGGACATGTTCCAGTATCTGCGAAGTTGTTTAGGAGTGACAAGTTCTGCACAGTGAATTCTTCCATTCACAAAGCATGTTCCAACTCTGAAGCATTTTGTAAAATTTTTTTTTTAATGATCTAATGTCTTTCAAATCCTATCTAGCTCAGTCAAAGTCCGTAGAAGTATAGAACTGCCAGTAAATATGTTGGCAGGCACGGTGCATGTTTCCTTGTATTTATTCAGCCATTTTTTTGCTTTGCAATTCAATATGTTAGGTAAATTTATAGTCATGAATTAGTTTACAGCCTTTAATGTTAGTAGCTTCCAATAGAAGCAAAATTCAGTCTTTGTATATGTAAAATAAGAACAAATGAAATACATAGGATATTGGAGAAGAATAGAGTAAGAGAGAAAGGAGAAGAAAAAAAAGCATGAGAAGTGTTGGAGAGTAGAAGATAGTTGTATTTGAAAAGTATTGAGAGCCCAAGCTCTGTAAAAAGTGAAAAATCCAAGAAGTGTTGGAGAGCAGAAGATAGTTGTATTTGGAAAGTATTGAGAGCCCAAGCTCTATAAAAAGTGAAAAACCCAAGTAAAGTTCGAAGTCTATGTATGTGGCCATAGTTTCCCTATTTTGTAGGGGTAAATATATATTATAAATTTTATGTGTTTATTTTCAAGAATGTTAAATATTACATGTCCTACATATTCTCCATAATTACTTATGTGAATGTTGTTAACATTTACCTTTTGCAAAAGAAATCAAGACTCTCCCATATTTCATCGCGTAACTTCAACACAAATCTCATTTTAATATTTTGGTTATTTAATATTGTGAGCTTGTCTTAGTACCAGCGTAGATCCCAATCCTAGGCTCTATCAAGCACCGAGATGGATCAAATCTCTCGAGGTGCAAACCTCTTCTTAGGTATAAATTGATTTGATTCAAACCAAAAGACATATCTTTTTATTTAAAGTCCACATATAATTTTATTATTATTAATATTTAATATTATTTATGGCCGACATATAATATTTTTTATTTTGTTAGGAACAAACATTGCATTGTTTCCCCACTCCTACAATCATGGGTTGTTTAGGAGGCCTTGCACATGGTCTTAAAACCATTTGCAAGGCCCTCATAAACCATGTACAATAAAACCATGGTTTGTTTAGGAGGCCTTGCACATGGTTTTAAAACCATGTGCAAAGCCTCCTAAACCATGTACAATAAAACCATGTGTTGTTTAGAATGCCTTGCACATGGTTTTAAAACCGTGTGCAAGGCCAACATTTTTTTGTGGATAATTCAATTTTGTGTTTTCTTCTTTATCCACATATTTTTTTTACATATAATTAAATTTTTACTTTTTTATTGTTTTGTTAGATAGGAAGATTACAACATCTCCCCCATATTAGATTGTTTTTGTGGCGAACATTTATTTTGGCCTATTAGAAAATTTAGTTTTTATTAATAAAAATAACTTTACTAAAGTGATATTGTTTTTTATTTTGTGTTACAAAATCTCTCCCATAATATTCACTATCACTATTATTTTTTGCCGACATGTTACAAACGTTACATCACGTTACAAGATCTCTCCCATAATATTCACTATCACTATTATTTTTTGCCGACATGTTAGTAACGTTACATCACGTTACAAGATCTCCCCCATACTAGGCTGTAGAGCGCCTCTCGGTGCAATAATTGTGTGGAAGTTTATCCCAAGTTACAAAGTAGTGAAATGTCTTTCTAACATAATAATTAATAAAAAAAAATATTTTAATTATAAAGTTCCACTAATAGTGGACTTATCTAAGTGGACTCATGTCTAAGGGCGAAGTGAAAAGTGTCTTTCACCTCGAGGTGAATGGTATATTTTATATAACAAAGAAAACTCTTCAATATCATAAGTTTGTCCAAGTGGGAGTTGGTCGAAGTTAAATGTCTTTCAAAAAATTTCATTGAAGTTAATTTGGTGGGAAATAAAAATTTATCAAAGTAATCTAGTTAAAAAAAGGTGACGTCTTTCTAACCAAGTGTGTCGAAGTTAAAAAAAAGGAAAACCCAATATTTATTAGGCAGTAAATGAAGTTAATTATCACAGCGCATGTTGTATAGCCTTCGAGTTGCTCACAAACATATCCCAATTGAGATTGACTATAAATGGTGAATTTGTCATCAGTCCATATACATTAATATATATTTTTTCTTGATATATATATTAATGATATTAGAGAGATTCTTGAGTGTTTTAGAGAGTTGAGTAGAGTCTAAGATGGTGTATAGCTAGGATTTATTTCATGGTTTATTTTTAAATGCATTTTATTAAAATGATGGTAAAAGAAAGGGGTAACAATTAATTTTTCATAATAGCTTTTTTTATATATATATTAAATAGTATTTGTTTAAAAGATAATCTTTATCACAAAACTAAGTGGCTCATTTTGGAAGGGTTACCAACCACTTTTTTTTTCCAAAAAAAAAAAAAAAAACTCAACTATTTTGATATTCATTATTGAATAAAAAAAAGCATCCCTTACTTCTCCAAAATTTACAGAGATCCTACAACAAGACATAGAAAATCACTAAGCCCCTTTTTCTATCCATAACCAAAAGAACCAAAACATTCAAATACTCTGTCTACAACAGGAATTCTGAAAGACACAAAAGAAAAAATAAGATACCCCTTGGCCTCACCAGTTCACAAAAAGATAAAAAAAAACTCGTGTCTTCAAACTATTGTAGGGAAATTTGAAGAAACAGTTATCAAAAGGATAACATAACAAGAAAATTACTGAATAATGAATGATCCTTCCACTGAGATCATCCCCTCAATCACTTCTTGGAAGAAAATATTTCCAGAAACACAAGAAGTTGCCAATTTTGACACGCTGTCTGCTTCACGGTTGTACTCTCTGGAAATATGCATGAAGGAGAGGCTGAAAAAAGACTTTTCGAGAACCAAGTAATTCTTTTGCACCAACTCTTCAAGTTGATGACCTCCAAGTTGAAAGAACCTTTTACCCATTCTATAACATCCTTTGAATCTCCAAAGATAATCAAGGAATCAATTCCACAATTCTTTGCAAAGAAAAGAATCCCCCAAAGACCAAGAAGTTCATCTCTTGTATTGCTCCCCTCGCCACCTCCCATCCAGATATTGAAAATATGTTCATTTATTTTCATAACCGTACCACTTCCACATCTCCCTTCCTTCGACTAACCATCAAAGAAACCTACACCTACAAAAGGAGACAAGAGAGGCTTGTGTAGGACCTTTTTAGAAGAAAGCTTTATATCTATCACAAATTCTTTAAAAAGAGAGAGACTCTTTGTAACAACAAAATCGACATTTGGAACCAACTACTTTACTTGTGGCTCTACAAGTATATATAAGATTCGCCATTAATAATATGATTAATATAGAATTAATTATTTTATTTTTATTTTTTATATCTTCAAAATTTATACTTCAAAGAATTTGATTTTTCTAGGCTAGTAGTAAACTATAGTAGTTAATATAACGTTTTATAGAATTAAGGATTAATAATATGATTAATACATCTGTTAGCACCGGACTTGAACCAAAGGTTGTGGAAGGGCTCGCTTCCGGGTAACAGCAAAACCGCTTTTGGCCGCACCTCCAGCCCTGCGTGGTCAGAGAGGGATCTCTCGTTCGTCACTGAAGCAGCTCCACATAAGGTTGTCAGTCTTGTGTGTCACCAGAGTCTACTCCGCATAGGATCTTCAATCGGTATGATCAGAGGGCTAGGATCCTGAATGGGGCAAAGTGGGTCGAGGTAGGTGCGTGGTGGGGTTATCAGGGTTAAATGACCATGGGCAAATGGAGTCAAAACCTGCGCAATAAACAATTACAGATGGAAATAATGATGAAAGGTAGCAAACAGAGGCAAGATAGCTGCTAATTTCCCAATCAGGAGATTTTAGCGGGTGTTTTGGAGGATAAGAAAGAACAGTCCATCTCATGGAGCATCGATGAGATGAATTCCATGAGACTTTAGAAGAACCATTATTAATGCCTGGAACAGCAGTCGGAGCGTAGCAAGTACGAATTCCGAACCACTATACCCTATGTTACAGGCATGAAAGCAATAAACAAAATGAAATGAAAACAAGGAAACGCAATTTACACGTAAAGAAAACACTTATTGGGAAAAACAACAACACAGGAATCTCTACTGTGAATGACAGTCTTCCACCGCAATTTTATTCATACACGGGTATCAAGATTTTACAAATGGGAGCATCAACCCGAGATTGTTTCCCAATCCAATTCTCTAACTCCTTTTCTCCCTCCATCGGGAGAATTTTTATACAATCCTAATGCTGAGACTACAGAATAAAAAACTGTTACAAGTCGCCATCCGACGTTAATAGTGCAAAGAGTGGGCTATCGCCATGTTTTACAAATATAAACACACATTATGGAGATGGAGCGCATGAAAATGCGGGCTGACAACGCAGAGCCTCCCACAATCCTACTTTGTGAAAATGACTCCCATGCGACGTGCTGACGAACGATTGTCTGCACAGGCTGCCCTGGACCCATTTTGGGTCTCCTTGTCTAGCTGGAGGCTATCGATCAAAGGCTGACAAGAACGCCCAAATCCTTCTCTCTACCATTCTCCTGACCTCATCCTCCATCTGGTAACATTGTTATAGGAGGAGGCCGGAGAGAGGGTGGCCGAACGCTAGGTGATGACAAGCGACTTAAGAAGCTTATCATCCTTGTACTATATTCTTCCTCCTATGAAGAGGATCTTCCCACAAGCCGTGCAGGTAGGTGTGCACCTATCCCTCTCTTTTCCCACGACTAAGCAGCCAAATGGAACCCCCAGGAATTGTGTTGGAGGCATCGACCAATATGCGATGAGGCAGATTACACGTGTGAACGCCCCCTCCACTGTCATTTCCACACAGGATGGGAGATTTGCACTTCAGGAATCTTCTTCAGCCATTCAATCAAAGGAAAATTTTGTATCCACCGTCCACATTCCACTTATCCCGTTGCCAACCTTTCTCTTCCATACACTGTGGGCGATTTGGATCGTGATACGTTCTGAGCCGTAGATCGAGGTCAACCCTCATGCAATCGTCGATCGGAATGGGCCCTGACATTTTTTGCAATGGAGAACTCAAATATTCGCCCGTGCGGGTTCACCTTGCGAAATGAACCGTAGCCGCTGATCTTTTCTCGCTTTTATCATAGCCGTTGATCCTTTTGACCTCTACGCCTTTTCACGATTTGAGATTGCAGTTTTACCCACACAAGTATGGATTGCGAAATCGTTGTAGGCCATAGATCTGCCCCAAGCCACATCTCAACCGTCGAAAGCTTCCGGTCATTAACGAATTTCGCGATCTGGGAAAGGAGCTTGGACCGTGCATGTTTGTCCACGTGAAGCGATCCGAAACCATTGATCTGCCTCTGATCAATCGCAGCCCTTGAATATGGATCGCGCCCAATGTCACGATACACTTGCCGCTTTCATCGTTGAAGGATGGTCACATGAGATTCGAGGGGCTGGGACCCTTACAGAACCTCTGTCAAGCCCTCGAATCAACTGTTAAAACAGAGTGTTAACAACATCTTTAATTATTGTTTTTAGATTTTGTATATGTTCAAAATTTATACTTGAGTAAATTTGGATTTTTTTTTTGTTAATTTTTTTTTCTATTTTCCATATACTAAGTTATAAAGCATTTTTTTCCTTTATATGCAATAATCTAATGTTCAATAGAAATTAATATACTTTTCTATAGTCTTAAACTTGTTAAATATATTTTTTAATTTTTAATTTTAATTGTTTTCTTAAAAGTAAAGAATTTGGTAATATATTTTTTTAATTTTTTCTTAAAAGTAAATAATTTTGTAATATATTGTTTTAATTTTATTTTTTCTTAGAAATAATTTTTTTTCTAATATATATGTATATTTTTAATTTTAATTTTTTCTTAGAATTAAAGAATTGTGTGGTTATCAAATTTGAGAACAATTTTAGAATAAAGACAAGAGAATATATATTTTTATTAGAAAAATATATATACCACCTACAATGATTGAAAGGTCAAACCTACCATTCTCATTAGATTAATACGAATACCACCGGCGACGATGAAGATTTTGCTCATGATTCACGATGATTGAAAGTTGTATACTTGGGAATGGTGTGCCCAATGATTGAAAGTTGTATAGTAGGCAATGCCGCAATGGTGTGCCTATCGTGAGCAAAATCTTCCTCGTCAGTGACGGCTATGACTTTAGCTTCACCTGCCACGAGGGATCAAATTTGAAGGGTAGGGTCCCATTTCACTTTGAAGGGTTGTGAGAAATTGAACCCTTCAATGTTGACATGTAAAAATAAATCATTCTTTTCATTTGAAACTATAAGTGTACAACAAAATTTTATTATTTATTAAAAACATATAGAAAAAAAATGACAATAAGAAGAGATCCCTAGTGATTGAACATTTACATGGAATTAGTGAGGTAAACCATGTACTCTCCTGGTCCCTGAAGCATATAGTTTATTGAACTTAGATAAGGGACAATTATGGGCCGGTGAAATACTCGGTTGTTAGGTCGTTGATAAAATAAGGCATTGGAATTTGGAAAAACCTTTGAATGGAGGATTGATTCAGCTTGATGGCGGCTCTATTTGTCAAGTGTTATTGGGCGTGTATTGGGCCTACCTAAAAGAAAAACCCCAGAATGTAATACCTAATGCTTTCAGGGAGAAACTTTTTTATTAACCCTAAATTCAATAGTTATTTTTAGAATTGAATCATGTCCTCCCCACATGCTCAAATCAAAGTGATCAAACAAAGGCCCCAATTTTAGGCAGATTATGGATAGTCCCTCCAATGTATATCTAGTTTATACCCCAATTCGAAGTGATCAAACAAAATCCCCAATTTTAGGTAGATTATGGATAGTCCCTCCAATCTATATCGAGTTTATCAGCCGAAAATGTTAAGTATTTATTAGTCCACTATAAGGAAGAACTTTAAATTCTCTAACAAATATCACTACAAGTTGGGTGTCTAGTTTCTACCAAAGTCAACAAGGAATACGAATCATAAACACACGTTTGGGAGGTTTGCAACAGCGAGGATGTTCAAATCATGTTCTTCGCTAGAGCACTCCCAGTCCCTCATTCATGAACGTCCGTCAAGGGATACCCTTGTTTAGATATATTGGTAGACAGTTTGTACTTCTTGTTTCCATTATTAGAAGGATAACAGAAAAATGAAGGGGTCAGAGTCTACAACATTTACAATGTCGGTTGTTAAATATTTTATCCTTTCAACTATTGGATTTAATTAAGGAAATTGGAACAATTCAAACACTTATATTCAAATATTGTTCTTTATTTCAACTTAATGTTTACAATTCACGACAGATAAATAACATTGACGGATTTGGAACTCAAGTACAAGGCTCTTTCTTCTTGCTCCTCCGCCCAAACGAAGTTGTGGTCCTAGACTATGAAAGGTATACATTATTTTGGTTCGTATTTCATTTAAATACTGGGGTTTTTAAGGTTACATCTATTGAGTATTCAAGACTTAGTCTTGTGGAAACGCAATCGCATAATACATTACAAATTTCAAACAACATTTTGGATGGAGAAATTTTAAGCCCTTATAGTTATAGAACCAAAAGGAACTCCAACAAGAAACACATTTAACTTTTATCCACATATAAAATGTTACACAAGTGTAAAATGCTATACATACCTGTAAATTCACGACAACCAAGTCGACAGCTTAGCTCTGCCAATAATCTTTTGGAGGAAATAGAAATTAAGGAGACACCAAAGCATAGAATTGGAGAGTTGAGAGTCTGAGTGTTGACCTTCGACTGTCCTATACTTGTAAACCCAAAATAATATTTTTTTCACAGACTTCACCAATCTCTTTAAGTTCAGGGAAGTTCAATCCAGCCTACCCAACATTCTACGTTTGCTTCTCTTGCTCCTACCTGTGAAAAAGGTGGAACCTTCAAGTTGCCCACCGCAGAAGACAACGAGGAATTAAAGTGTGCAACCGTTTACTTCTACAGAAAGACGATTGGAAGCAATGACATCTCAATTCCACAATATCCTAACGCTCCTGAGTTGGTTTACCTTGCCCGAGGTAGGCGAATGCATGTTTGTGTATTTCACATTATTACGAAAAAATCATTTTACAATTGCTTCTACATAACATAGATATATCTGTGCAGGTGAGGGAAAACTAAGTATTGTTTTCCTGAGGTTTCCAGATACTTTTAGAGAACATTCTTCATTATGAGGGCGCTCAAGGCGTAGGTCATAGATCCCATGGGAGGAAGAAGAAGAAGAAGAAGAAGAAGAAGAGGACTCAAGTCAAAAGGTGAGGTGAGTGAGGAGGGGAGACGTAATAGCAATATTTGCAGGAGAAACCCACTGGTGCTATAATGATGGGAACGTGCCTCTCTAAATTGTAGCCATTGTAGACATAGGAAACCCTCATAAACAGCTCGGGCGCAAGAGTTACCGTGTAAGAATCCCAACAAATTAAGTAATTATAATATTTAGTTAGGTATATGTCAAATTTGTTCATTTCTTTTAGAGATGACTATATGCATATTGTACAACCATTCTCTCTGGCTGGCCCTCCGTTCCAATTGCCTTTGTCTCTACTTCCTAACCCTCTTCCTCCGATGAGACAGGTAGACTAAGCGGCCTAGGTGGACCATGGGAGACTGGTAGTGCTGATTCAAATGATTCTGACCCCAGTAAATAAATGGAAATTAGAATAAATCCTAGAATCCTGGACTAACTAGTATAGGATATGATTCATGAGCACAAACAAAGGGCGGCGTGCTGCTAGCCTGCTACCAAAGATCCATCATCCCAGTCTTGTGGTGGTCATAAAAGAAATGTCTAGCACTCGGTGAAACCCTGCTCTGCAAACTTACATACCCTGCGTTGGAATAGGTTAGGTTGAAATCTAGCAAAGATTGTTCAATGCATTGTAAATTGCAACTTGTAAGTTGTAACCCAAAAAACAACACCATTAGTTTTTCCTTAGGGAGCCTTGACACTAGAGGGTTATCAAATCAATTCACCATCCATAGATATGACTCATATGAGTATTTAATTTCACATCATATACTCAAATACTTAAGTGACTTGTATGTTGTGAGATCACATGACTCAGTGAACAATAAGATGATAGATGGAAAATCAAGTTGGCAAGCGGCATCATCTCATACCAAGATTTAATGAAGTTGGTGAATCACTAATGCAGGTTAATGCCATTAAATGCTTTGAAAGTGAACATCGAATAGTGAGTCACAATCCTGACTCACCCACTTGAACTTGGCACTAGGTAGCCTAGTGGCCCACCGTGGTCCGTGTCGATTGGGACTGAGATCCTCATCCATGATTCAACGATTCAAGGGCTCTTGGGAATACTGTGAGTCCCGACTCTCCCATAGTCCATTGAATTCCTGGATAGGCAAATTTTGTAGCTTCCCTTCTGTTGCAAATTTATCGAGGCTTACTCAATTTCATTATTGAAGTGTTGGAAATGAAACTAATTTTTTTTGCATGGTAAAATTCCTTGTGGCCATCTATGACGTTTAGAATGGCCTTTGCAGGGCTCTGAAGGCTTCAAATTTGAAGCCTGGTAGGGTCCCATTTCACTTTGAAGGGTTGTGAGAAATTGAACCCTTCAATGTTGACATGTAAAAATAAATCACTAGTTTCTGTAAGTGTACAACGAATATTTATTATTTATTAAAAACATTGTATAGAAAAAAAATGACAATAAGAAGAAATGCCAAGTGATTCAACATTTACATGGAATTAGTGAGGTAAATCATGTACTCTCCCGATCCTTGGAGCATATATCTTATTGAACTTAGATAAGGGACAATTCTGTTGGGCCAGTGAAATACTCGGTTGTTAGGTCATTGATAAAATAAGGCATTGAAATTCGGAAGGACCTTTGAATAGAGGATTGATTCAGCTTGATGGTGGCTCTATTGGTCAAGTGTGATTGGGCCTACCTAAAAGAAAAACCCCAGAATGTAATACCTAAAGCTTTCATGGAGAAACTTTTTTATTAATCCTAAATTCAGCAGTTATTTTTAGAATTGAATCATGTCCTCCCCACATGCTCAAATCAAAGTGATCAAACAAAGGCCCCAATTTTAGGTGGATTATGGATAGTCCCTCCAATGTATATCGAGTTTATACCCCAATTCGAAGTGATCAAACAAAATCCCCAATTTTAGGTAGATTATGGATAGTCCCTCCAATCTATATCGAGATTATCAGCCCTATCTAAAAGGTTAAGTATTATTAGTCCACTATAAGGAAGAACTTTAAATTCTCCAACAAATATCACTACAAGTTGGGTGTCTAGTTTCTACCAAAGTCAACAAGGAATACTAATCATAAACACATGTTTGGGATGTTTGCGACAACGAGGATGTTGAAATCATGTTCTTCGCTAGATCATTGCACTCCCAGTCCCTCATTCATCAACGTCCGTCGAGGGATTCCCTTTTTTATATATATTGGTAGACAATTTGTACTTCTTGTTTCCATTATTAGAAGGCTGACAAGAAAGTGAAGGGGTCAGATTATACAACATTTACAGTGTCGGTTGTTAAATATTTTATCCTTTCAACTATTGGATTTCATTAAGGAAATTGAAACAATTCAAACACTTATATTCAAATATTGTTCTTTCTTTCAACCTAATGTTTACAATTCATGGTAGATAAATAACATTGACAGATTTGAAACTCAAATACAAGGCTCTTTCTTCTTGCTCCTCCACCCAAACGAAGTTGTGGTCCTAGACTATGAAAAGTATACATTATTTTGGTTCTGATTTTATTTAAATATTGGGTTTTTTAAGGTTACATCTATTGAGTATTCGAGACTTAGTCTGGCAGAAACACAATCGCATAATACATTACAAATTTCAAACAACATTTTGGATGGAGAAATTTTAAACCCTTATATTTATAGAACCAAAAGGAACTTCAACAAGAAACACATTTAACTTTTATCCACATATAAAATGTTACACAAATGTAAAATGCTATACATACCTGTAAATTCATGACAACCAAGTCGACAGCTTAGCTCTGCATAATCTTCTGGAGGAAATAGAAATTAGGGAGACACTGAAGCATAGAATTGGAGAGTTGAGAGTCTAAGTCCCGACCTCTGACTGTCCTATACTCGTAAAACCAAAATAATGTTTTTTTTCATAGACTTCACCGATCTATTTAATTTTAGGGAAGCTCAATCCAGCCTACCCAATGTTCTACCTTTGCTTCTCTTGCTCCTACATGCGAAAAAGGTGGAACCTTCAAGTTGCCCACCGTAGAAGACAACGACAAATTAGAGTGTGCAACCGTTTACTTCTATAGAAAGATGATCAGAAGCAACGCCATCTCAATTCCACAATATCCTAGCGCTCTTGAGCTGTTTTACCTTGCCCAAGGTAGGCAAATGCATGTTTGTGCATTTCACATGATTACAAAAAAAAACATTTTACAATTGCTTCTACATAACATAGATATATCTGTGCAGGTGAGGGAAAACTGGGTATTGTTTTCCTGAGGTTTCCAGAGACTTTCAGAGATCATTCTTCAGTATGACGATGCTCAGGGCGTAGATCAGAGATCCCACGGAAGGAAGAAGAAGAAGAAGAAGAAGAGGACTCAATTCAAAATGTGAGGTGAGTGAGGAGGGGAGACATAATAGCGATATTTGCAGGAGAAACCCACTGGTGCTATAATGATGGGAATGAGCCTCTCTAAATCATAGCCATTGTAGACATTGGAAGCCCTCATAAAAAGCTTGGGTAAAAGACTTACCATGTAAGCATCCCAAAAAATTAAGTAATGATAATATTCAGTTAGGTATATGAAAAATTCTTTCGTTTCTTTTAGAGATGACTATATTTATATTGTACAACCATTCTCTCTGGCTGTCCCTCCATTCCATTTTCCTTTGTCTCTACTGCCTAACCCCCTTCCTCCAATCACATAGGTAGACTAAGCGGCCTAGGTGGACCATGGAAGACTGGGAGTGCTGATTCAAATGATTATTACCCCAGTAAATGTATGGAAATTGGAATAAATCCTAGAATCCTAGACTAACTAGTATAGGATATGATTCATGAGCACAAACAAAGGGTGGCGTGCTGCTAGCTTGCTACAAAAGATCTGTCATCCCAGTCTTGTGGTGGTCATAATAGAAATGTCTAGCACTGGGTGAAACCTTGTTCCGGAAACTTACATACCCTGCATTGGACCAGGTTAGGTTCAAATCTAGCAAATATTTCTCAATGCATTGTAAATAGCAACTTGTAAATCTAGCAAAGATTGTTCAATGCATTGTAAATTGTAACTTGTAAGTTGTAAGACAAAAACAACACCATTAGTTTTTCCTTACGGATCCTTGACAGTGGAGGGTTATGAAATCAATTCACCATCCATAGATATGACTCATATGAGTATTTAATTTCACATCATATACTCAAGTACTCAAGTGACTTGTAAGTTGTGAGATCATGTGACTCGGTGAACAATAACATGACATATGGAAAATCGAGTTGGCCGGTGGCATCATCTCATACCAAGATTTAATGAAGTTGGTGAATCAGTAATGCATGCTAATGACATTAAATTCTTTGAAAGTGAATATCGAATCATGAGTCACAATCCTGACTCACCGAATTGAACTTGGCACTAGGCAGCCTAATGGCCCACCGTGGTCCGTGTCGATTGGGACTGAGATCCTCATCCATGATCCGACTATTCAAGAGCACTTGGGAAGACTCTGAGTTCCGAATCTCCCATATTCCAATGAATCCCTAGATAGGAAAATTTTGTAGCTGCCCTTCTGTTGCAAATTTACAGAAGCTTACTCAATTTCATTATTGAAGTGCCGGAAGTGAAACTAAATTTTGTTTGCATGGTAAAATTCCTTGTGGCCTTCTATGATGTTTAAAATGGCCTTTGAAGGGATTCGAAGGCTTCAAATTTGAAGCCTGCTAGCAATTGCCCCAAAAAGGTGCAATGATACGCCGATAGGTTGTTGTTGGAGGGTGAAATGACTAAAACACAAAACTAAAAGCGAAAGTGGTTTTTCTTAGGAATGTTAATAACTTTGATGTCAACTAATCACATACTTGTCCCATAATCCACGCCTAACCAAGGGGTTGGAAAAACTAAAATAAAGTCTACTTTTTCACTTTGCAACACAAATAGCTTCTTCAAGAATCTTCTCCAATTACTTCATGCTCACATAGTAACAAGAAACATTTTCCATAAAGCAATTTGGTCTTAAAAGGTAACTAAAAGGATCTTTTAGAAAGCCACCAAGAAGAAGGCCAAAAAAGTTCTTATACCATGCCCACATGATGAACCTATCAAAATTTTCCTTCACTCCTATGAGGAACAATAATATTTTTAAATATCTCCATTAACAAGACCCTTTTTACCTCAAATGCACCTAGGCTCAATATCTTTAAAACAAGGTCCACAAAGTATGAATAAGAGAGGCAAAGCAATATGTATTAATGGGGACAACCCATAAAGTTTCCCAATATGAATGGCACCATTAACCAAAAAGTATTGCTTGCCAAAAACACAGGATTAATACTTACCATTTTTTGCTTGAAAATTCATTAATATAAATGACCTTATAGAGTTTATTTCATGAAGACTATTCAATTTTAACATAATGTAACTATGAACAATATAGTTGAGACATATCTATCTCTAATGAATAAGAATACATATTTACCTAAAATATTTAACTTGTTGAAACCATGATCAATGTTATGGATCTCCCAACTTATATACTTCAATGAATAGAGGCATACACAGTGAACAACATTTATAGGCTTCGCAGATTCAGAGTGCATACTAAAAAAACTTTGGTGATTCTTGAATGCAATGTTGTAATTTTGAATATGATTTGCAATTGCGATCCTAAATATGAATATGTTAAAATCAAATACTTAAGTCGTCAAGATATGCATTCTCTTTTATACATAGGAAAGTAAGGGAGGTGTATAAGATTTACATTTTGGCGATCTTCTACCTAGCATCATTGAGATGATTTCTATCTTTTATAATTATGTTATCTAAAACTGAAAAATTGCAAATTTTAATAATTTTGTATTTCTGTAAATTTGAAATAGTTCAAACTTCGATAATTATAGAATCTAAACTCATCAATTTTAAACTAGAATCTAAACTTGTCAATTTTCATAAATTTAAACTAGAATACAAACTTTTCAATTTTAAAAATCTTTTCTTTATGCAACCAGCAACAATATGTTCATCTCCACTTTTTCTAAATTATATCAGGTATCTCTACATATAAATTTTGACACACTCAAATAAAGAGCATGGATTCAGGAATGGTTGACAGCTGTTCCTTTGTGTAAATATTGTCTGTGATGTAGCAAAATTCTTCTAGAGGTGTAGGGAAGATCTCTTCATATAATTTCTTATAGAAAAACATACCATGGATTACCAATACAAGATTAGTTTCATTTGATATATATCCAAAATCAAGATTAATAGGGTAACATCCCACAGGGGTATTAGTGCACCAAGGAATAGATTTTCCCAATATAGGGGTAATTCATCCGATTAGCTTAAGAAAACTTCGGTTATGGAATCTAATGGATATCCCTAGGGTTGATCTAAATGAAGGCAGGGTAACAAACAAAGCTCATAGTGTATGCACAACAATATCAAGCAACAATATCAACCTGATTATGGGTGAAAACATGTGCTGATGGGGTATATCTTATTCACCTGCACATCCTTTGAAAAAAAACTATTCATAAAAAAAAAATAACAAGAACATTAAAGAATTCAAATAACTCTAATTATACCTTCATACACAAGATATTGCTTTTGCTGAAGACTTATTTGGATGATACTCATGGATGGCACACTGTAAATCCCCACCATTGATTTGGTTGTGTATGTTTCGGCAACGAGGATAGTTGTCGATGGTACGTCGTGCTATTCGGCACATTATAATGTGGCATCATGTAAATACGCATGTCAAATAAAATAAACCACAACCAGCTACGACAGTGCAACGTTGAATGAAAAGGGCATGATTCCACAGGATAAGGGGGTGGGGGATGTCAAACCTTGGTCTATGGGGGAAAAACTGATGTGTTGCCACCTTGTTTTGTTTTTCCATCTTCCCTTGTCAACCTCTTTATTGTTCTATCCAACCACCTTCATGGAGAATGGCTGCTGGTGGTTGGGGCAGTTATTGTCTTTGGGAGTGGGGTGGCAGGACTGTCATTCCTTTGCCCACATGCCCACTCTACCCATGACAGCATTCACTCCACTCTCCCACTGCTACGCATCCGGAGGATGGCCTGTTCATTCCTCACAACTGGTCTGTTTGCTCCCACAACTAGTCTTCAACCTTCACAATGATGGTCTTCCCGTTCCTCCTCTCGATGGTCTGTCTGTTCCTCCCGTTGGCCTGTTGATTCATGCGCATAGGCAAAGTTGTTTCCCCTCACGTGCAAGCTGGAATCCTCATGCAGAGGTCGGGTATGTGTTCTTCTGTGCCTTGCGGCTTGGTGCCAGTTTCCTCACCCACAGGCTGAGAGTATGTAGTTTCTTCCTCGATGCGGCCTGTATAATTATTGTTTTTCTGCTTGTTTAATTGTCCATGACGGACTGCTGTCTCCCTTACATGGTGGCTGTTGTGGCCTTCTTTTTATTTGGGGGTCTGGTGCAAGTTTTCCTCATGCATAGGCCATTTGGAGCCATTTTCCCCATCTTGTGAGTTGTGCTCACTGATTATGTTGTGGGACTGTTTTCTTCCCCACGTTTTGTTGGTTGTGGTGTCCAACTGTGTTTTGGGACGCTATGGATTCTTAGTGAGATGTTGTCTATCATCAACGATGTCCCTTTTTTGGGACTGTGGATTGTGGCCATCACTCTTGGTGAGTTTGGGCTGCTGATATACCCTAGGTTTGGGCGTTGTTGCTGAGTTGTTTTGGCCATGTTAGGGCCAAAGAACAACTCTGTATTGTCTTGAGGACTTGAGATGTGCTCATATTTTTTTTGGGATTATCCCTGGTTGTCTTTGCCTTCTTCACAGGGCTATGAAGGGATTGTTTTGATACGTATATGCAGTGGTTGGTCTTCGGACTGTGCTGGCTTGACCGGTTTGTTGATGGCCTGATAAACCCAGCGGTGTTGGTTTGGCTGATTGTGTCCCTCAGCTATGTGTAAGCCTGCATTGACCCTTATTCCTTGAGGAATCATGCCCAGCTCGGGGGTGGCAGTGTTGCTGAGAGATTGATGAGCATGCTAGCCTATGGTTGGGTGGAACGTTGCAGCGACGTAGCTGGTTGCAGGGAGAATTCTTCATCAAAAGATAAGTGTTGCTGACTAATTCATCTCTGCCAATTTATATTGATGTCAATGAATAATGATGAACATGTTAAATGTTGGAATGTGTGTGTGTTTGCTTCTGTTGAATTTTCATGAATTATGCATCTCGTATGATGGATTGTATCCTTGTATGGATAATGCCTCTTAGTATGCATTATGTTAAGAAAGTTTTGATTACATCGTTGTTGTATTTGCTGATGTTCATGGGGTTGTTTGCCGTTTTCCCGGTGGTTTGTGGTGTTCGTCGCGTCCTCTTCGTCGGTTGAGGGATGGGGACGTGACAGAGTGGTATCAGAGCCCAAGGTTGCAACAGTGGGCCTCTATGGGCCATGAAGGATGCAGTGACAGAGGCAGGACTTCATTCTACCTAGCAGAGATCAGAGTTGATGGCAGCAAACTTCCAAAAAATTAGCTAAGTGCTTGAACAGTCGGATCATCGGAGCACTAAAGAAGAATAGACTTCTGATGTCGCAGAAGGATTTAGCATTTGATAGTCTTCCGTTGCGGCTGTCGAAAGGACTAAATTGCCGACGCGGTAGTGATCCGATTGCCGACAGGAGGAAAGTTTCAAAAGAATGTTTGAAAATTTTGTTAAGTGTTTGAGCCATCAGAACACTTAGCAGAATGGAATTCCATCGTAGTGGAAGAGTTAGGCGAAGGTGTGCCGACAGAAGCAGTGGAAGGAAAATTTCCTAAGTGTTCGTAGGTCGTCGGAACAATTTAGCTGTTCAGGTGTCCGCCATTTCATAAGTCTAAATGACTAGACGCTCGACGAAAAAGTCCTCCGATCATCGACGCCGTCAAAGAAGGTTTAAGGCTCGGAATCGTTAACTACCGGAGGAAAAAAGTGCTCGTGCGCGCGCTGTTGCGGCACCCAGAAGCACTAAGTCTTCCGATAAGAAATACTACCGCTGGAAGAAGAAAGGGTTCTGCATTCCACCGTTTTGGATGGAGAAGCGACTAGTCGTCCGATGGGTAAGTTTTCTGACTGCCGACGCCGCAAGAAAATTAAGTTCAAAATTTTTCTAAGTATAGAAAGTCATCGGCCATCGGAAGAAGAAATTTCTTCGAGCATTCTTCGTTGCGGAAGACAAAGGCACTAATCTTTCGATGTGAAAGGACCGCCGACGCTGTTAAAAGAATTTTTAAATTTCTTCTAAGTAAAGAATTCGTCGGCTATCAGAAGAAAATTGCAGTCCGAACACCCGCCATTGCAGAAGTCTAGACCACTAGACTTCCGATGTGGAAAGCCCGCCGATGCCGATTAGGTTGTGCCGCCGATCGGAAGGAGAAAGAAGACCATGTTCCGCCATTGCGGCTGCAGAAGGGACTATTTCGTCGATCAGGTTGGGCTGCCGATCGGAAGAAGAATGGAGTTGGTGGGCCGCCGTTGCAGCTGGTGATGAACTGTTTCATCAACAAAAATAAGGATGATGGAGCCGATCAAGCGGCAAAAGAAAGAGAAATTTTCACTAAGTCCAAAAAACATCGGCCATCGGAAGCTTAAAGCTGTTGTGCGCCCGCCGTTGCGGAAGCGAAAGTCACTAACCTGCCAATGGGAAAAGATCGTTGATGCCGATCAGGTTGGGTAGCCGATGCGGCAGCCAGAATCAGAAGAAAATATAGGTTTGATGTTCCGCCATTGCAGAAACCAAAGGCACTAGCTCGCCGATGTGAAAATCCTGCCGACGCCTATCTGGTTGTGCCGCCGAATCGGAGAAAGATTGAAGATCGCATTCCACCGTTGCGGCTGTTTAGTGGATTGTCCTTCCGATATGAAGTGCACCTGACCGCCGATGAACTGTGGAAGATTAGTTGAAATGAGGCTAGAAACAGTGGAAGGAGGAGCTATTTTGACAGCCGATACGTTGGATGGATAGATGAAGTGAGAGCCGATTCTGCAAAGGAAAAATTGAGTTTTTCAAAGGGGATTTCTTAGTGGTTTTCAGTGGGATTTCCAGTAGATTTCAACTGCCTTCCAATGGGATTTTCAGCTATTTTCAGTGGTTTACAGGTGGCTGAAGTTGGCTGAAGATGGCACCCAGTCCAAAATGCAGTGGTGTAATAAAAATGCAAATATTTGGTGAAAGCCTCATTCTTAGAAGTGGTGTGGTTTTTACACCCGAGGTCGGAATGAAGCATGTGAATATGCGTTGGAAAGCTTATCCATCAAGGAACAAGGATAAGTGACCAGAATCTGAGCATGAAGCAGCAAAGTGCTAATGAAGGCCATTGTTATCAAATGGACAAATCTGGACAATTGCATGCCAGAAGTAGCAAGGACTATGAAGTCAACCAGCTGCTGTGTGGACAAGGAGTTCCATGCCAGGATGAAAGACTTGAAAAGGGAATTTTTCCTTAAAACCCTGTCCTGCTAAATGTGTTGCATTTCCTAATTTTTATGCATGAAATGCATGAGGATATGTATTGCATGCATAGGATATTGCATGTTGGTAAGGATATTGGGAATCATATAATTATAATGAACCACTAATGATAATCATTGCTTGATGTTGGCATTAGTGGAAAAACCAACGACGACATGGACCTAGCTGAATATGATGCTGATGCTGCTGAATGTGACTAGCAACCCTCTGAAGGAAGGGATAAGGCGACAAGTCCATAACAAAAGTTGGTGAGCAAATTATGAAATCTCCTACAAAGGACCAACCAAATTGGTCATGGCAAGGGTGTAAGTAAGACCCATGCATGTAAGAGTTTGCTTATGACAAATTCCATGGATTGGTACAGGTAAGAGACCTCATACCATGTGGATGTTGGAATATAGAAAAATTTCATGCCTATATATATTGATTGAGTTTAGTAGCCCAAGGAAAGTAAGTATAGGGAAAATGTTGTGATATATTGCACGAATGCATTGAGATGAGTGCATGCGATATGCGGACTAACTAATGACTGAAATGATGAATTAATGATAATTCTGAAACTGTTTCAAAGGTTGTTATGAATGTAGGATGGTCATGATCAATTGGCCGCCAGAAATGCTTTGTGGAAGAGCAAGGTGGTATGAATGATACGCCTGTGAAGTAAGGAGTATCTAAACATTTCATTTAATTGCATGAATGATATGACTATACCTTGCAATGTTAGTATGATAATGATTTCATGACGTAAAGGAGCTTTGATAATATTGATGCAACTAACAGTTGGGAGTATTTGAATTTTACAAATTCTGAAAATGCTTCGGTGATGGTTGTAGCAATGAAAAGGTTACATGCATCCAGACTTACCAAGTGTTTGGTTGATTGAAACTCATGTTTCAGGTAGATTATTTCGAGCATGGCAGTGAGAGGTAAGACCCTGACCAATGCTAGAATCTACCATGTATGAGAAGAATCTCATGGTTGTAAAAATAGTTGGTATGCATAATAGGTTATTAAAATTCGAATTGTGAATTTCGGATTTAAGAAATTGCTGACAACTACTAGTCACTATTGGCTTGTGTAAGCTTGTGTTTGGTTGATTGAAGCTCAGGTTTCAGGTAGATTATTTCGAGCATGGCAGTGAGAGGTAAGACCCTGACCAATGCTAGAATCTACCATGTATGAGAAGAATCTCATGGTTGTAAAAATAGTTGGTATGCATAATAGGTTATTAAAATTCGAATTGTGAATTTCAGATTTAAGAAATTGCTGACAACTACTAGTCACTATTGGCTTGTATAAGCTTGTGTTTGGTTGATTGAAGCTCAGGTTTCAGGTAGATTCTTTCGATCATGGCAGCGAGAGGTAAGACCCTGACCAATTCCAGAATATACCATGTGAAAGAGCCAAACCTTATGAGAAGGGTCTCGTAGTTGTAAAAGTAGTTGATATGCATAATGGAGGGTTAAATTTGAATTGTGAATTTCGGATTTAAGAAGTGCTAACGACTACTAATCATTGTTGTCTTGTATAAGATTGTGTCAGGAGGGACGCATGGTAAGTGGGTAATCATGTTATGATAGTAAGCATAAAATTATAATGAGCATAGTAGTGCTGCTTACAAGAGACCCATAATTGAGCAAGTCAATTTCTGTAGTAGATAGAATTGCAAATTCTTATCGAATTGGATTGCTAATGCCATTGCTTGGTTATGGAACGATCAATTGGATTATAGTATCAGGTAATGACTAACTATTTGGATATTTGATGAATGTGTGAGGAGTACACGCTGCAGGAAGATCATGTGTGATGACCTGCAAGAGCCAAACTTCATGGGAAGGCTTTCCCTTATCTTGGAAATGGGTTTCGGGTGAAACGCCATTGGACATTTTGAAAATGTCTCGTCTGCACTGCATGTTTGGTAAATAACATGAGTGAGATGGTATAGATTATGTTGGTGAGACATGTGAGGATATGAAATGTAAAAGGAAGCAGGGATGAGGGCTTAGTTTGGTTAAACCTGGTGATTGGAAACCACACAGATAAGAGCTAGAGGGTTGGCTTTCTTCTCCACAACCCCGGGGTAGCACTGGAAGGGAATGCAGGGCCTGAGGGACTGTGTAGTAGAGAAGGGACTGATTCCTTGTGCTGGGTGTGTGTGGATGTCTTAGAAGTCAGGCTAGTTCTAGTGTAGGTGTTCCTAGCTCTGCAATGAGCCCACCAGCTTAGCATTTAGCCATTCCCAACTCTACTGCGATGGCAAATGGATAAGTGTTCTATAACCCTTGCTAAGAATATGCATGTTTAACTATTAAACTCCATATGCAGAACATGTTTTGATTTATTTCCGTAATGACCGATTGCTTGTGTTGACAGGCTAAATAGATGCAGTTGGGTGTTGCACCCTAAAGGTAAAAGGTAAATGGTTGTTGTGAGGGGTTGCGGGATAAGGGTTATTGTTGATATAAGTGTATGTTGGTATAAGTGTATGGTTGATATAGGTGTATGTTGGGCTGTTATATGCCTGGTGATCCATAGAAGATCCTAGACCTGGAAATGGTCATGGTAAAGTCCAAGCCCAGTTGACACGAGGATGTACTGGCTGGACAATAATTATTTGATGTTGTGGAGCAACCTGCGTACTGGCCTAACATCTAAGTCCATAGGCGATCCCAAGGCTTGCAAAGCGAAGTAGGATCCTATGGACGAACGAGGAAACGTATAATACAGATAAGTATTGAATTATTTTTCTTATGAACATACTCGTGTATATGATTTGGTTATGATGTTTTAAGCTCTTGTTCTAGAGGTAAAACCGATGAGAATAAACTAAGCATGTGAATTTATTCAATGTTTTGATACAGGTATCGCTGGGAGTGAGGACTATGAGAGCATCCTAGGGGTGCATGTGGACATGTGACTGTCCTGGAAAGCTCAAAATGAGCGGTAATGAAAAAGGTGCTAGTAAGACGAGGGAGTCCTAGCAATTGAGACAAACCATGTGGAGAGACTTCATGGTTTAGAGGTATGGAATAGACCAAAGACACTAAGTGTCATGACCAAGAAGGATTGGTCTAGCATTCACGGTGAAGTGAAAGAGGCTGAGAGCATGAAAAGCCACTGCGATGGTGTGGGTTCTAGGATGGAACAAAACAAAGAGGAAAAAAAAAACTCTTATTTCTCTCTCTTGCCTTCTGATTATATATATATATATATATATATATATATATATATGTTTATGCATTGTGAAAAAAAAAGATTGTTGAATGCATGTATAATTGAGAATGAAATGTGTGTATTTGCTTAAGTAAATTTGTGAATGCTAGAATAGTTAATTCCTTGCCCAGGAATGGACATGAATGAGCTCATGTGCCTGTTGGGAAGGGATGAAAAATATGAAAGCCTCATTGATGAGACTTGGACTGTCATGCCAAATGGGGAAATTAATTGACTAATTTTAATGTCTACATTATGCTTGGTCTGATAGAATTTCAATGGTGCATTTCACAGGTGAGAAAAGTGAAACCAGGAGGTGCACGTTGATTATGGCAGCAGATCAAAAGTTATTGGACTTAGCTGGAAGTCTCCTTCAAATGATTGCCAAGACCCAAGAAAATCTTGGGGAGATGCTCAAGATACAGAGAAGGCGGAGTGAAATAAACCACCAGATTTTGCAAGACTCTATTGATTTGCAAAGGGAGGTGAAAAGCCTTCTGGGAGCAATCGGCAAGGTAAAGGAAGGTGGTTCAGCGATGGGACATTCGTCCAAGCGACCTGATAGGAAATGGTCCAGGCATGAAGACTCAAAGGAAATTGAGCAAGTAAAGATGAAGCAGCTAGTGAGATGCTGGAGATGTGGAGGACATCATTTACGCCGGGACTGCCTAATGAGGCAACATGATGAAGGAAATAGCCGCAAGGTTCCTAGACTTCGGGATCAGCTGGAAGCTGAGAACCAGCAGGAGAAGTACATGGAAGCCGAGGGGCTTGGTCTTGAACGTTCAAAGTAAATGATTGGACGTGGGATAGATATGCAATTTTGAAATTTTGATGTGCAATTGTATATGTATTGTATATATGTAATGGAACATTTAGGACGGTGTCATTCCAAGGGGGAGGGGAATGTAACGTCCTGGTTTTGACCCCGTTTGCATGATGTAAATAATGTAATTAATCGTGGTAAGGAGCTAAAGGCAAAAGCCCCACCATCTATTTGGTTGTGTATGTTTTGGAAATGGGGATAGTTTCCGATGGTACGTCGTGCTATCCGGCACATTATAATGTGGCATCATGTAAATACGCACGTCAAATAAAATAAACCACAACCAGCTACGGCAGTGCAACGTTGAATGAAAAGGGCGTGATTCCACAGGATAAGGGGGTGGGGAATGTCAAACCTTGGTCTATGGGGGAAAAACCCATGTGTTGCCACCTTGTTTTGTTTTTCCATATTCCCTTGTCAACCTCTTTATTGTTCTATCCAACCACCTTCATGGAGAATGGCTGCTGGTGGTTGGGGCAGTTATTGTCTTTGGGAGTGGTGTGGCAGGACTGTCAGTCCTTTGCCCACACGTCCACTCCACTCTCCCACTGCTACACATCCGGAGGATGGTCTATTCGTTCCTCATGTTTTGCTGTTCATCCACGTGCAGAGGCCGCTGTCTGTTTTCTCCCATGGCTGGTCTTCAACCTTCACGATGATGGTCTTCTCGTTCCTCCTCTCGATGGTCTATTTGTTCCTCCTGTTGGCCTATTGATTCGCATGCATAGGTGAAGCTGTTTCCCCTCACGCATAGGATGGAATCCTCACACAGAGGTTAGGTATGTGTTCCTCTGTTCCTTGCGGCTTGGTGCCAGTTTCCTCACCCACAGGCTAAGAGTATGTAGTTTCTTCCTCGATGCGGCCTGTATAATTATTGTTTTTCCACTTGTTTAATTGTCCATGATGGACTGATATCTCCCTTACGTGGTGGCTGTTGTGGCATTCTTTATATTTGGGGGTCTGGTGCAATTTTTCCTCATGCACAGGCCGTTTGGAGCCATTTTCCCCATGTTGTGAGTTGTGCTCACTGATTACGTTGTGGGACTGTTGTCTTCCCCACGTTTTGTTGGCTGTGGTGTCCAACTGTGTTTTGGGATGCTATGGATTCTTAGTGAACCATTGTTTGTCATCAACGATGTCCCTGTTTTGGGACTGTGGATTGTGGCCATCACTCTTGGTGATTTTGGGCTGCTGATATACCCTCGGTTTGGGTGTTGTTGCTGAGTTGTTTTGGCCATGTTAGGGCCAAAGAACAACTCTGTGTTGTCTTGAGGACTTGATTTGTGCTCATCTTTTGTTTGGGATTATCCCTGGTTGTCTTTGCCTTCTTCACAAGGCTGTGAAGGGATTGTTTTGCTATGTATATGCAGTGGTTGGTCTTTGGAATGTGTTGGCTTGACCGGTTTGTTGATGGCCTGATAAACCCAACGGTGTTGGTTTGGCTGATTGTGTCCCTCGGCTATGTGTAAGCCTGCATTGACCCTTATTCCTTGAGGAATCATGCCCAACTCGGGGGTGGTAGTGTTGCTGAGAGATTGATGAGCACGCTGGCCTATTGTTGGGTGGAACATTGCAGCGACGTAGCTGGTTGCGGGGAGAATTCTTCATCAAAAGATAAGTGCTGCTAACTAATTCATCTCTGCCAATTTATATTGATGTCAATGAATAATGATGAACATGTTAAATGCTGGAATGTGTGTGTGTTTGCTTCCGCTGAAGTTTCATGAATTATGCATCTCGTATGATGGATTGTATCCTTGTATGGATAATTCCTCTTAGTATGCATTCTGTTAAGAAAGTTTTGATTCCAGCGTTGTTGTATTTGCTGATGTTCATGGGGTTGTTTGCCGTTTTCCTGGTGGTTTGTGGTGTTCGTCGCATCCTCTTCGCCGGTTGAGGGATGGGGACGTGACACACACACATCTCCGACCACCCTTCCTCGCTGAAAATTATCTCGCCTCTCCAGAATCTAAAGTATCCAGAAATAAGTCTTCAGTAGAAAGATATCAATCAAAAGAGTTAGCCACAATAAGCATGCATAAAAAATAATAGCTCCACAAAGGGAAGTAAAAAACAAAGCTATCATCCACTAACTCCATAAGAGCCCCTAGTTACAGCGAAGCACTACGTCACTGACTAGTGGCTAATCCAAAGAAGCACCTCTGGGTGTCAACTAAACAGAGGGAAGAGTTCACCTCTGACATCGAAAGGATGTATTCATACACACTATCATCAAAGATGAGAAGAATCAAAGAGTGATACAAGATAAAATAGCTGTAAAGTATTCTTAAGTACACATTCCCCCTCAGAAAATTGTGAAACATAAAGAAGGATCGAGGCCAAAGATAGAGCTTCTTTGCAAAATCCATCAACAATAACATTGTGTTCTCTATAAACATGGGAGGCATCATAATGGAGAAAGTATGATTCTAGCTCTCTGATATATAGACACCAACCATCAATATTGACAGCAGAAAGTTCAGTCTTCCTATTTAACAAGTTAATGATGGTTGAGGAATCTCCCAAAATGTAAAAACAGGGCAGCCCAATCAGTTTGGAAAAGAGCATTAGATTCCATAGAGAAAGAAGTTCTGCTTTAGTGTTGGTGCTAGTACCAATACCCATCTTCAAATGAAAGAAATGATCCAATCAACTTTTGAGGGATACATGGTAATTGATGGATAAATTTTATGGTGATTTATTTTCCAGCCAGCTTGCATATCTTCTACCTCCCTTTTAGTCAACCGTCCCGTACATGGATAGGGGAGCCCACTTGCTTTTATTCCCTTGTGTGCCCAGTGTTGATTTGTTATGTGACAATATGAATACTTTGATTGGGAAGAAGATATAGCAAGACAAAATGTTATGGAGTGATTTAAAAATAATAATAGCCTTTTTTAAAGATTCTTTTCTAAATTTAATGCACAAATTTTAGTTTGGAACTATTTTTTAGTTAAAAAATCATTAAATGTTTATTCATTTTTTTAAGTTATTTTTTAATTCATTTAATAATAATATCGATTAGATAGAGTGTGACCTTTAAGGGTTTATGTGATTTTGTACATTTATGTTGGAGTGCATTGTGAGGTATGAAAGAGATTTTTAGAAATATTTTTCAAGTTTTTGCTAAATTGTCTTGGAGCTCCTATTTTTTTTAGAATAACACTTTAGTATAACAAGTGGCTATTAGGTGTGAATCTTAGATTAAGGAAATGGAAATATATTGATTAATGTTGCATATGAGTTTGATGTATTGGAATAGCTTTACAATTTTAAATATCTCATGGCTTTTTGTGTTCTTGTTGGCCTTCAATTTTGGTTTTTCTTTGTGATATCTTTTTGCCTATATATTTTTATCCTTATCACTGATTTGCCAATTTTAACTCTGGATATCTATTCCATAGCCTATTTATCTCCAAGAAACCACAGGTGATTAATGAAGTCTTTAAGTATGTTTTTCGCACGTTTTAATGAATAAATAGAATGAAGATTGCTTGCTTTGGCTAACTTGAGGTTTACAGTATGATTTTGGAGTCTATGCAGATGATTTCAAGGGACTCTACTTCTTCAATTGACAGTAGCGTAATCTTGGACACTCTAGCAGCTAAATCTTATGTTTTGACATTTCTATAGTCAACCAAAGTATTATGACTACAGGAATAATTGGGCGCAAGATATAAAAGGAGGTTCATTGGTTCGATCCTTGCCAGCTTCGAGGGAGCACATATGCCACTTGGAACATGTCCATTGGAGGACCTACATGGATCGTGTGCCTTCAAAACCATCAAAACTGACTCTTAGCATTATGGAAGCAATTTCTATGTTTTCCTAATCCTTCAATATTTTGTGGCACAATAAATTGATTCCATGCCTTCGGTCGTGGAACCATACAATGAGCACATTTAAAACTTCTTCCTATAAATAACATCAATTCGTGAGATAATATAATCTTTGTTTAATTATGGTAAATGATCTTTATTTTGAGATCGATCCTCTGATTAGAGCATTGGTTATGTATATATAGACGAGGATGCGATCAGAATGAAACGGGAGGGGGAACAGATCTTATTTTTTTCTTATAGCATAATTATGTTGTAGTTTTTTCTTTTATAATAGAAGTATTTTTGAAATTTCTTGAATGTAGTGTTAGAAACAAATGGCATCATGAGTCTAGAAGGGCCCCCAACTCGGGTATGTTTGCATGATAATCCATGTCTCTGGAGAGATTAGTTAATTGGTGTGAATTTAGATTGTAGAAATTTATTTCAATGGTAATTCAAGAATGATTTCACTTTTCTTCCTATTCATTTGAGGTTGTAAATTAATGGTGGTTTGAAAATAAGGTGTGACATTAGTTTTTTTTCATTTATGGGTCGAGACAATTATTTGGTTGATTAAAAGAAAAACATATTTTGTGTCAATAGATGTGAATTTGATTAATTGGAGAGATGGCTGAGACACATTATTTCAAAATAGTGGATTGACTGCATTGCAGAAGTTACTTCCTGTTGATGAGAGCTTAAAGTTGAATTTCCTTTTAATTCCAGTAGTAGTGATTGATTCCTGGTTAAAAGATAAGAATGTGAATGTAGTAAAATATTGAGGACCACTACAAGTTCCTTTGATGATTAAATTTCCACTTTGTGGAATCTTTGAGTTAACTTTAATATGTCAAGACTGGTGGTTTGAATTTCATTACAACAACACTTTTCAATCTTGGATTCAGTTCTCAAAGTATAAAAGACGGTTTGAAAATAAAGTATTGATGATCTACTGGAATTTTCTCATGGTGTTGAATAGTTTATGGTTATAGTTTGGAAAATTATACTTTTCTTGTGAATAACTTTGAAGGGATGGAGTTTGAAAGGGTGGAATGGAAGTACCAGATTAGTACCAAACTAGTACTAGATGTGTTTTGATGCTTTGTACTCATTTGGAGTTGGTTTGATTCAAAAATACTTTAATTAGTTTAATAGAATAAGTTAGGTTTTTACTCCAATATTGGACATACAATGTTGGTGCCTCTAAGTCTACCTTCTAGGGTTGACAATTCAATGCCGGTTTTATTTGTGCTTATAATTTCACTGACATTTTTGGCATCATTGTAGGGGAGGTACTAAAAAGGATTGGAAAATAGGGGTTGTGTTGTGTTTGTTGAAGGCCAGGTGGAGAAAGAGCAGTAAGAAAAAAGGTAATAACCTACCTATCTACTATAGTGGGTTCCAAGGAGTTAGATTTCAGTAAGGTGTACTTTCATTTAGCAGCAAGGGAGTTTTTGGTGTGAGGTTCTTTCATGCAAGAGTGTGCTTTTAATTCAGTAAATAAGTGTGCATTTACTTTCAACAAAATGGTAGATTTCAATTCAACAGTGTGAAGATTTCATTTCAGTAGTGAAGATTTATTTTAAGTAGGTGCGCCTTTCTATTCAACAAGTGAATTTTTTTTTTCCAAGCAGTGTGAATTGGTGTGCAAATTCAGCTTTGTAGTTGTGATTGGATCCAGTTCTGTAAGGATTTATTTTAGTTTCAGTGGTGTGGTGTGGTTTTCAAGAGTTATTTTTAAATTGGTGTGATATACAAGAGTTTATTTTAGTTGTGAGATTTGCAAATGAGAAAAGTTCCCTTACTTGAAGAGTAGCAACAACACCAACTAGAGCAAGAGTTAAAGAAAGTCTAAAGATTGTTGAGTAAAGAATGTTGCTACAAGATATTTTGCAGGATATGGAGAGCAACCCATTTGAACTTCTTTGTCAATCCGGAGTAAAAATAAAAGAGACTTCATTAGATGAAGAAACTTGGGAACCTGAAATCATATTATTTCTTGAATATTTAAATCCTTATTGTCTTCAGAAAAATTTGGAAGGAGTCTCTGGAGCTCCACAAGTCAACATTCATAATTATGAGAAGTGGATTCTTTCCTATTCACAAAGTATGCAAAGGGATGCAAAGGAAGCATTGACAAAGTTTAATTATATTGAAGAATGGTTCCAATCAATAATCAAATCAGCAAATAGATTATTTCTTCAACAAATCATGGCATCTCATCAGAATAATCACCTGGTTCTTCATGCTCAGGTACATGCTAAATTTTTTATTGTAAACCCGATCATGAATTTATTTACAAGCCTGTTGCGAACATGCCTTCATTGGAAACATACCTATACTTGAAAGAAATTCATTTTCTTTTCAAGTAGGTAGGATAGGGAATAAAAAAGATGCATATAGTTGAGTATGGGAATAATGCAGCAAATTTCTTTTGGTTTCCAATAAAAGGATGAGAGTATCTAGGTAGCCAAAGAATTATGTTCATGATAAAGAACTAGAATTGAAGATCTATGAATTTATTGATACATTATGCACCTGCCTAACTGTTGATCTCCTAAAAAAAAGTTATTCAAATGTTGATTCCATACGATATTTGATGGACCTATAGATCTATTTTTAATAGAATTGGATGTTTTATGTGGAAGAATGTTCCAAGGACTCTCATTGGGTTGAAATGACTATCAGTAAATGTATGCTATGAATTGGATGGTTATTTTCACCTTGAATATATGATTTAAAAAAATACCCATAGCTCAAAGACCTGTACTATTGTTCTTGCACCTGAAATGATTGAACCAAATTCTATCGTGGAAAGTTACCTGAAATATCAATGCAAGCACTTGTGTACTGGTAGTAATTTCTATCATGGAAATAAATCGATTACTATAATCCTCAATTTGGTAACTTGTAGACTTAAGATGACTACTGGAATCATAAGATTCAAATTTCCATATCAAGACATGATGGTGTTCTACATACATATTTACAACGACAAGATCGATGGTACTCCTGAGGTAAGTCGAGGTAAGTTTATTGGATTTCTATTGTTTATTAATTCATAAGAGAAGCCTTATTTAGGATTCATTGATCCCCCAATCTCTCCTTTCCATGATTACCCAAGACTGCTCAACCGCCTCGCCCTCTATTCTATAAATCGTGTTCTCTGACATAAATTTTTCCATCTCTTCTCATCATTTGTATTCCATCCTTTTGTGAAGAAACTATTTGTATAAGACATGTATTAACTATTGATTTGAATCACTGCAAGGATTCAAATAAATATGTACTCATGGTCTATACTACAAATCATGTTAAGTGTTTTCTCGGTGTCAAATGGGTTACTGTCTTTATAATACTTCATGATTCTCTCAGTCTTGTAATCTTTATACGTTCTCTTCCTAGATTGACTCAGTTACCAAACCGAAAAGGGATTACCATGCCAAAGTCCAAAGTACCTAGGTTTGAGCAGATAGTGGACGCGTTGTTTAAAGCATATCCCAAATGGTTTGAAAATGAAGGATGGTTACCATAATGTGAGCGGTTGAGTGGATATAGTCTAACTGTTACAAAGGAATTTGTTGAATCTTTGAATGGAGATAAAGCTCAGATAGGGCCATTGGTTTTTCATATCAAAGAGGAGACCACTATTGAATGTATCAGTGTTCCCTTTGAGGGGGAGCGATGGTTTAAAAAGATGTCAATCAAAATTTTGGATCAGAATGAATTTTTGGAAGAAAAGGAACAAAACCTTAACTAGAGTAAGGGTATTATGCAGGAGCATATTGACTCAAAGTGGCGGGACCTACTATTTTCCATTAAACAAGTAATTACCCGTGAAGGTAGGTTTGTTGTCACTTTTCTCTATCATTTGTGATTTATGTTACATTTCAAGGGTACATCCATAATGAATCTCCCTTTTTATCTCTGGAAAAGTTTGACTAAGATGGCTATGCGGGTCCAAAAATACCCATAGAAGGAAGATGCTAGTTTATTTCATTGTGGTTTAATTAAGATATTGGTAGAAAGAGAAGTACAACAGAAAAATGAGTCTTTAAACCAATTTTTATTTTGGTCTGTGTTGCAGCTGCAACGTTTTCCCAAATTTTAAAAAATTATGGATCCTCCTTTTAAATTCTATCTAGCCTAGATTTGCTTCTAATTGCTGAACTTTGTTATCCTCTGCTGCAATTTTTGATCTTTGAGGTTAAATTGAGTTAAAGTGTTGAATGACTATCTTTATCTGCTGATGTTGTGGATTTGAACTTGATGCTTTGAAGTTTCGATAATTTCCTTTTTCACTATCGGAAGTCTTTTGAACTATGAGTCGGGGTGTAGTTGTCTACGCAGCCGCCGTTGCGGAGACTTACTTACAAGTGACCCGATCCAAAGCCTTGTTTTTTGCCAACATGCTTTTTGTTTTATTTTATTTCGGTGTTTTGTTTCATCACCGTCGGAGAGTTAGTCCTTTGTGTTTCCTCCGTTTCGGCTCGCAGATTGCAAGCACTCCGACAGAGGCCTTTAGTTTTGCCGATCCTGCGGGGTTTTTTATTTTTCTTTTCTCGCTATCGGGACTGTGTTGAATTTTGAGTGCGGGATTAGTTTTTGGTTGTCCCGATCGGCGATGTTCTTGTATTTTCATGGAGTTCGTAGTCCATTTGATACCCACCATTGCGGCTTCGGAGCAGACTAACCATCCACCATTTAGCTGTTCCTTTCGCCAATGGTTTGTTTTGATTTTCTCTAATTTTTTACTAGTCTGCGAAACTTTTGGTCCTTATAACACCCATCATTGTGGCTTCCATTTGAACTAGTCATCCGATGCTATAGTGGTTTTGAGGTCCGAAGCTGCAGGTTAGTGTTATCTCGCCGACATTTTTACTGTGCCGTGGAACCCATAGTATGCCCATCACCCACCATTGTGGCTCTCTGATGAATTAACCGACCGATGCCTTAGTTGTTTTTCCATCCGACATAATATTTTTCCCGCCGACCTTTTTCACCGAGATCTATATGTATGGGACGGTTATTATTTTATTGTTTATCTTTGTGAATTTGCATCTGCCTCTGTCCTCACTGTCAAACTATGCATCCGTGCTTAGCTGTCAGGATTTCATGCGTTTGGGGTGCTGCCATGGATTTTTCAGACCATCACATTGACTGCAGTTTGTTTGCCAGGTAGGCCAACCATGGTTTCTCCTTCTTTTGATTTTATTGATCAGTTTTGGAACTAGGGTTTTGTCCTTTGGTTAGGTGTTCTCGCCGTTTGTAGTTGGTCGTCTAAGTCGTATTTTGCATCCTTACGGCGTAGAGTATTGGTCAGTTTCATAACATTTACAATGGGGGGGTTTTTGTTTCTTGAGCTTGTATGATCCGTTATGGAGTTTCGACCCCGGTCCGATGGATTAGGAGGTTGGTACAGATAAGCGTTACGCTGTCTGCACTGCTTTTTGTGGGATTGCTTATGGCCATCCAGTGTGAATTTTTTTAGTTGTCTTTCTGTCATAGACAGTTGCCCCATTTTCTTGGACACCGAAGGGTTTGTGTCACGCGTTTCGATTACTGTATGGAGATGTTTCGATTTGGGCGAGAAGTTGGATTGCATTTTGGTTTAAATGATGCATATTGTCAATCACGATTATTTTTAGTTGCAGACAGACTTAGGATTTTTTAGACATAACTTTCAGAAGTTTTTTCTGCTAGTTATTCTCGATTTTGCATTTGTATTGTGATAGATTTAGCTGTTGTGAATATGGAAGAGGTAAATGTTTATACATTTTTTCTTCATTCTTCAAATACTGATTAAAAGCTCAAATAGCCTAAATTCATTTTGGTTTATGACAGGATAACTTCTTCAAAGGTGACATGTCTAAAAGACAAAAAAAGAAGGCCCCTGTTGCTGAAGTCAACTCAAGTCTTCCTAAATATTTGGCTATATGTTTTTTATAAGTTCTATTGAATTGTTAATGTGTCTATTTTTACTTCAGCTTACTGTCAGATAAAAACATTAGTAATTTCTCAAGTCTTTTAGACTAAGAAATATCATTTGTAAATTCGGAATAAAACCAAATCAAAGTAAGTTAACCGACAAGGTCGGTTAAGTAAACCGACTAGTGGTCGAAGTGGTCAAGCCGACTAGTGGTCGAAGTGAAGTAACTGACAAGTTGTCAAAGTAAAATCAGTCATTAAAACCGACAAGTGGTCGACATAAAATCAGTCGGTAAAACCGACAAGTGGTCGAAGTAAAACCTGTCGGTATAACCGACAAGTAAGAAATTTTCAAGGTAAAAGAGTCGAGTCGAAAGTCCGACCAATTGGTAGACTTGTCTAGTCGAGAGTTAGACAAGTTTCACTTGACAAGTAAAAAGAAAAAGAGGACGGCGTGAAAATTTGTTTTTAATAACTGAGCGGTAAACTCAAGTTTAGTCGTCTCTATTTTGGATAACATATAGGCTGTAAGAATTCACATGTCCATTAAGTTGTTTCATTAGATCGTATATTCTTGCCAATAAAGGCTATCAAGAATTATCAGTTGATCATTCCTAAGGTCCAAAGATATATTATGTATATATCTCAACTATACATTATATATTATTCCATTGTTAAATGTAAATATTCGTTAATAACAAACATACATTATTGTTCTTCCTCTCAGTGATAGAGGGTTGCAAAGAACTGCACCAATAAAGTTCATTGAACATGTGGTTGCTATATCTTTAACCAGTAAGCTTCACTTTTAGTTTGTTCTATTTTTAAATGTCCAAGACATTAGTTTTTTACAATCTATTCAACCATATTTATTTTACCTTACCTATTTAATTTTAGGGTAATAAAGCACAAACAACCATAAATTGGGTGGCATTTGATCAAGTTCACTAGTGGTAATATGCATGCTTTATTTATTGTTACTTTATGGGAGTTACGATTTCCATGTTTTTTTCTTTCTGGAAAATTCTAAGGCGTGAGAGAGAGTATTTCATGTAAGGTAAGAGACTTCTGACTTCTGTTGCAATCCACCTACGGGAGACTATAATTCTGATATAGATAGAGACTTTACAAAGCTCTTGACCCATTTATATTTTTTTGACAAACAAAGCTTGAAGACTGTATAAGACTCTAATGTTTGAAGACTTCTATCCCGTTTAGCATTGGTTTTAAGACTATAAAACTCTAACGTTTGATTACTTCTTCCTCGTTTCACATTAGTTTTAAATGATACTTACCCCTACTTCTTTTGACAACTATCTTTCACAAATGCAATGATTTAACGTTTATTTATATTTTTCCATACACCAATCTTTTAAATCTTCAAGATTTAAACCCTAAAGACAGGAAATATGTTGCTAAATCTTATTAATAAGTACGAAATAGAATAAATCACACTAAGAATGTACCCATGCCCATGATAGATATCTTTAACACTCCTTCAACTTCTTAGCGAATCAATATGCATTGACTTATAGCCATATGTTTAATTATAAAGTGCATCTCAAACCATCTAATATCCACAGGTTGATTAATCTTTATCTAATATGATTCTAAAGTGTATCTCAAATCGTACATTTTTATATTTAAAATAATTTAAAATGGATGGAATTGAATTTCCAAGCTTATTTTTGCTTTGTAAATTAAAAATGGAAATCTATCAATTTTTTGTTTTAAATAAATACGAGTTGTACATGGGCTTCCTCCTCGATAACCCTTTAAAAAATTTTGTTTTATTTTGAAGATTATATCATTCATTTACTAAGAGAAGAATCAACAGACCAATTCCTTATCCAAAATGGGTCTTTGTCTACCTCTTAGTACATCAAATCTGTGGAAAGTAAACAATGACATAATGGAAGAATTAGACTGAAACCCCTTGTTATTATAATCTTCTCCATGCAATCACACACACACACACACACACACACATATATATCCAATATTCTTTTTTTAATTTATTAACTATATCTTACCGAACAAAGGATTATTAGTCAATCATATTTTATATAAAAGCAAACAATACTAGATGATAAGTAAGGAATCATATTGTATATAAAAACAAACAATACTAGATGATAAGTAAGGCATAAATGAACAATATGATTTAAAGTTTAAAAACAATTGAGTTATGATATAAAATTGTACAATACCAATTTAAATATACACATTTTAGGCAAAAATGTGTTTTAACAATGAATAATAACTTATGGCCTTCACTAGTATCAACAATCTTCATTTCATGAAAATGTGCCCCCTTCCGACTCTAGAATCCAAGTTAACCACACTCAAAATAGAACTATTAAAGTATTTCATATTCTGGATACTTTAGATTCTGGAGGGGCAAGATAATTTTCAGCGAGGAAGGGTGGTGGCAGATGTGTGTGCCATCCATGAGTATCATCCAAATAAGTCTTCAGCAGAAGCAATATCTTGTGTATGAAGGTATAATTAGAGTTATCTGAATTCTTTAATGTTTTTGTTTTTTTTTATGAATAGTTTTTTTTCAAAGGATGTGCAGGTGAATAAGATATACCTCATTAGCACACGTTTTCACCCATAACCAGGTTGATATTGTTGCGGATACACTATGATCTTTGTTTGTTACCCTGCCTTCATTTAGATCAACCCTAGGAATATCCATTAGATTCCATAACTGAAGTTTTCTTAAGCTAATCAGATGAATTACCCCTATATTGGGCAAATATATTCCTTGGTGCACTAATACCCCTGTAGGATGTTACCCTATTAATCTTGATTTTGGCTATATATCAAATGAAACTAATCTTGTATTGGTAATCCATGGTATGTTTTTCTCTAAGAAAATATATGAAGAGATCTTCCCTACACCTCTAGAAAAATTTTGTTACATCACATATGGTAGTACAATGAACCATAAAGGAACCCAAAAAAGTGAGCACATCATTAGTCAAAGATACTCATAAGCAAAATACAACTTATCTTTTTTTTTCACATTAAAAAAAACAATATATTATATAAAGCTCTGTCAAAAAACAACAAATACATACTCCAAAGAGCATTTGCACAATAATGCATCGTCAACAATCTAAAACTGAAAGTTCAAGTATATAATTCAAGCATACATCATGCTATCTACAACTTATCTATTACTTATTACTATCCTCATCTATTTACTACATCTAAGCATATTATTTACCTATCACTTAGCTATCAACATAACTATCCTCATCTATTATATATGGTTCAGGTTCAGCATAATCATCATCTACACCTTCTTCTATAGCTTTCATCTTCAATTTTAACTTCAACTTCTTCTTCATCATCACCCTGTGTTAGTCAAAGATACTGTATGGGAAAAACATAACTTATCTGTTACCTATTACTATCACCATCTATTTACTACATTTTACCATATTACTTACTTATCACTTTTAACCATGGAAACAACAACCTCTATCGTCATCTATTATCTATGGTTCAGGTTCAGTATAGTCCTCATCTGTACCTTCTTCTTCACCTTTTCCTTCACCTTCATCTTCTTCATCCTCACCCTCACCCTGACCACCTCCAGTTTTATTCATTTCCTCTACAATCACACCTCCCTCTACTGTCACCCCTAAACCCAGAGTTGTGTTAAGAAGGGCCTTTCCAAAGAAAACTCAAAGATAGGCTATTGCTCGGATTATCATTATCATTTTCGCTATGGTTTTTGGTTTATTTACAACATGCGTTAGCTGCTTTCACTTGGGTGGTATTGGATTTATGGTTTTGACGAAAAAAAATAGTATATTATCTTAAAACCGTGTTTAAGAGAATGTATTAATTATTATCTTAAACTATTCTCTTTAAATAGAAGTACTACAGCAATTAAAGTAATCGGTGGCAATTTGCAAATGAAGCTAATGTCACAGCCGTCGACAGCAACATTTACTATAGTTTAACTAGAAGTACTAAAGTTGTTAAAGTAGTCGGAGTTAGTGGCAGGTGAAGCTAAAGTCACAGCTGTCGACACTCGTAGGGATCAAATTTGAAGGGTAGGGTCCCATTTCACTTCAAAGGGTTGTGAAAAATTGAACCCTTCAATGTTGACATGTAAAAATAAATCATTCTTTTCATTTAGTGTACAACAAAATTTTATTATTTATTAAAAACAGTGTATAGAAAAATAATGACAATAAGAAGAGATCCCCAGTGATTCACCACTTACATGGAATTAGTGAGGTAAAACATGTACTCTCCTGGTCCCTGAAGCATATAGTTTATTGAACTTAGATAAGGGACAATTATGGGCCAGTGAAATACTCGGTTGTTAGGTCGTTGATAAAATAAGGCATTGGAATTTGGAAGGACCTTTGAATGGAGGATTGATTCAGCTTGATGGTGGCTCTATTGGTCAAGTGTTATTGGGCCTACCTAAAAGAAAAACCCCAGAATGGAGAATTTTTTTTATTAACCCTAAATTCAACAGTTATTTTTAGAATTGAATCATGTCCTCCCCACATGTTCAAATCAAAGTGATCAAACAAAGGCCCCAATTTTAGGTGGATTATGGATAGTCCCTTTAATGTATATCCAATTTATACCCCAATTCAAAGTGATCAAACAAAATCCCCAATTTTAGGTAGATTATGGATAGTCCCTCCAATCTATATCGAGTTTATCAGCTGAAAATGTTAAGAATTTATTAGTCCACTATAAGGAAGAACTTTAAATTCTCCAACAAATATCACTACAAGTTGGGTGTCTAGTTTCTACCAAAGTCAACAAGGAAGACGAATCATAAACACACGTTTGGGAGGTTTATGACAACGAGGATGTTGAAATCATGTTCTTCACTAGATCATTGCACTCCCAGTCCCTCATTCGTGAACGTCCGTCGAGGGATTCCCTTGTTTAGATATGTTGGTAGACAATTTGTGCTTCTTGTTTCCATTATTAGAAGGCTGACAGGAAAATGAAGGGGTCAGAGTCTACAACATTTACAATGTCGGTTGTTAAATATTTTATCCTTTCAACTATTGGATTTAATTAAGGAAATTGGAACAATTCAAACACTTATATTCAAATATTGTTCTTTATTTCAACCTAATGTTTACAATTCACGACAGATAAATAACATTGACAGATTTGGAACTCAAATACAAGGCTCTTTCTTCTTGCTCCTCCGCCCAAACAAAGTTGTGGTCCTAGACTATGAAAGGTATACATTATTTTGGTTTGGATTTCATTTAAATACTGGGGTTTTAAAGGTTACATCTATTGAGTATTTGAGACTTAGTCTAGCGGAAACGCAATGGCATAATACATTACAAATTTCAAACAACATTTTGGATGGAGAAATTTTAAGCCCTTATAGTTATAGAACCAGAAGGAACTCCAACAAGAAACACATTTAACTTTTATCCACATATAAAATGTTACACAAGTGTAAAATGATATACATACCTGTAAATTCACGACAACCAAGTCGACAGCTTAGCTCCGCATAATCTTCTGGAGGAAATACAAATTAAGGAGACATTGAAGCATAGAATTGGAGAGATGAGAGTTTGAGTCCCGACCTCTGACTGTCCTATACTTGTAAACCCAAAATAATATTTTTTTCATAGACTTCACCAATCTCTTTAAGTTCAGGGAAGTTCAATCCAGCCTACCCAACATTCTACCTTCGCTCCTCTTGCTCCTACCTGTGAAAAAGGTGGAACCTTCGAGTTTCCCACCGCAGAAGACAACGAGGAATTAAAGTGTGCAACCGTTTACTTCTACAGAAAGATGATTGGAAGCAACGCCATCTCAATTCCACAATATCCCATCGCTCCTGAGTTGGTTTACCTTGCCCGAGGTAGGCGAATGCATGTTTGTGTATTTCACATTATTACAAAAAAATCATTTTATAATTGCTTCTACATAACATAGATATATCTGTGTAGGTGAGGGAAAACTGAGTATTGTTTTCCCGAGGTTTCCAGAGACTTTCGGAGATCATTCTTCGTTATGAGGGCGCTCAGGGCGTAGTTCAAAGAGCCCTCGGGAGGAAGAAGAAGAAGAAGAAGAAGAAGAGGACTCAAGTCAAAAGGTGAGGTGAGTGAGGAGGGGATACGTAATAGCGATATTTGCAGGAGAAACCCACTGGTGCTATAATGATGGGAGTGAGCCTCTCTAAATCATAGCCATTGTAGACATAGGAAACCTTCATAAACAGCTTGGGTGCAAGAGTTACCGTGTAAGCATCCCGACAAATTAAGTAATGATAATATTTAGTTAGGTATATGTCAAATTCGTTCATTTCTTTTAGAGATGACTATATGCATATTGTACAACCATTCTCTCTGGCTGGCCCTCCATTCCAGTTGCCTTTGTCTCTACTGCCTAACCCTCTTCCTCCGATGAGACAGGTAGACTAAGCGGCCTAGGTGGACCATGGGAGACTAGGAGTACTGATTCAAATGATTCTGAACCCAATAAATAAATGGAAATTAGAATAAATCCTAGAATCCTGGACTAACTAGTATAGGATATGATTCATGAGAACAAACAAAGGGCGGCGTGCTGCTAGCCTGCTACCAAAGATCCATCATCCCAGTCTTGTGGTGTTCATAATAGAAATGTCTAGCACTGGGTGAAACCCTGGTATAGAAACTTACATACCCTGCATTGGACTAGGTTAGGTTGAAATCTAGGAAAGATTGCTCAATGCATTGTAAATTGCAACTTGTAAGTTGTAACCCAAAAAACAACACCACTAGTTTTTCCTTAGGGAGCCTTGACACTGGAGGGTTATCAAATCAATTCACCATCCATAGATATGACTCATATGAGTATTTAATTTCACATCATATACTCAAATACTCAAGTGACTTGTAAGTTGTGAGATCACATGACTCAATGAACAATAAGATGACAGATGGAAAATCAAGTTGGAAGGTGGCATCATGTCATACCAATATTTAATGAAGTTGGTGAATCAGTAATGCAGGTTAATGCCATTAAATGCTTTGAAAGTGAACATCGAATAGTGAGTCACAATCCTGACTCACCCACTTGAACTTGGCACTAGTTAGCCTAGTGGCCCACCGTGGTCCATGTCAATTGGGACTGAGATCCTCATCCATGATCTGACTATTCAAGGGCACTTGGGAAGACTGTGAGTCCCGAATCTCCCATAGTTCACTGAATCCCTGGATAGGCAAATTTTGTAGCTGCCCTTCTGTTGCAAATTTACCGAGGCTTACTCAATTTCATTATTGAAGTGCTGGAAATGAAACTATTTTTTTTTGCATGGTAAAATTCCTTGTGGCCTTCTATGACGTTTAGAATGGCCTTTGCAGGGCTCTAAAGGCTTCAAATTTGAAGCTTGGTAGGGTCCCATTTCACTTTGAAGGGTTGTGAGAAATTGAACCCTTCAATGTTGACATGTAAAAATAAATCACTAGTTTTTGTAAGTGTAGAACGAAATTTTATTATTTATTAAAAATATTGTATAGAAAAAAAATGACAATAAGAAGAAATCCCGAGTGATTCAACATTTACATGGAATTGGTGAGGTAAACCATGTACTCTCCCGGTCCTTGGAGCATATATTTTATTGAACTTAGATAACGGACAATTTTGTCAGGCCAGTGAAATACTCGGTTGTTAGGTAGTTGATAAAATAAGGCATTGGAATTTGGAATTACCTTTGAATAGAGGATTGATTCAGCTTGATGGTGGCTCTATTGGTCAATTGTGATTGGGCCTACCTAAAAGAAAAACCCCAGAATGTAATACCTAATGCTTTCACGGAGAAACTTTTTTATTAACCCTAGATTCAGTAGTTATTTTTAGAATTGAATCATGTCCTCCCCACATGCTCAAATCAAAGTGATCAAAGAAAGGCCCCAATTTTAGGTGGATTATGGATAGTCCCTCCAATGTATATCGAGTTTATACCCCAATTCAAAGTGATCAAACAAAATCCCCAATTTTAGGTAGATTATGGATAGTCCCTCCAATCTATATCAAGTTTATCAGCCCTATCGAAAAGGTTAAGTATTGATTAGTCCACTATAAGGAAGAACTTTAAATTCTCCAACAAATATCACTACAAGTTGGATGTCTAGTTTCTACCAAAGTCAACAAGGAAGACTAATCATAAACACACGTTTGGGAGGTTTGCGACAACGAGGATGTTGAAATCATGTTCTTCGCCAGATCATTGCACTCCCAGTCCCTCATTCATGAACGTCCGTCAAGGGATTCCCTTGTTTAGATATATTGGTAGACAATTTGTACTTCTTGTTTCCATTATTAGAAGGATGACAAGAAACTGAAGGGGTCAAATTATACAACATTTACAGTGTCGGTTGTTAAATATTTTATGCTTTCAACTATTGGATTTCATTAAGGAAATTGGAACAATTTAAACACTTATATTCAAATATTGTTCTTTCTTTCAACCTAATGTTTACAATTCATGGTAGATAAATAACATTGGTAGATTTGGAACTCAAATACAAGGCTCTTTCTTCTTGCTCCTCCACCCAAATGAAGTTGTGGTCCTAGACTATGAAAAGTATACATTATTTTGGTTCTGATTTTATTTAAATATTGGGTTTTTTAAGGTTACATCTATTGAGTATTCGAGACTTAGTCTGGCGGAAACACAATCGCATAATACATTAGAAATTTAAAAAAACATTTTGGATGGAGAAATTTTAAACCCTTATATTTATAGAACCAGAAGGAACTTCAACAGGAAACACATTTAACCTTTATCCACATATAAAATGTTACACAAATGTAAAATGCTATACATACCTATAAATTCACGACAACCAAGTTGACAGCTTAGCTCTGCATAATCTTCTGGAGGAAATAGAAATTAGGGAGACACTGAAGCATAGAATTGGAGAGTTGAGAGTCTGAGTCCCGACCTCTGACTGTCCTATACTCGTAAACCCAAAATAATGTTTTTTTTATAGACTTCACCGATCTCTTTAAGTTTAGGGAAGCTCAATCTAGCCTACCCAATGTTCTACCTTTGCTTCGCTTGCTCCTACATGTGAAAAAGGTGGAACCTTCGAGTTTCCCACCGCAGAAGACAATGACAAATTAGAGTGTGCAACCATTTCCTTCTACAGAAAGATGATCGGAAGAAACACCATCTCAATTCCACAATATTCCAACGCTCTTGAGCTAGTTTACCTTGCCCAAGGTAGGCAAATGCATGTTTGTGTATTTCACATGATTACAAAAAAAAACATTTTACAATTGCTTCTACATAACATAGATATATCTTTGCAAGTGATGGAAAACTGGGTATTGTTTTCTCGAGGTTTCCAGAGACTTTCAGAGATCATTCTTCGGTATGACGGTGCTCAAGGAATAGATCAGAGATCCCACGGGAGGAAGAAGAAGAAGAAGAAGAGGGCTCAAGTCAAAATGTGAGGTGAGTGAGGAGGGGAGACGTAATAGCGATATTTGTAGGAGAAACCCACTGGTGCTATAATGATGTGAATGAGACTCTCTAAATCATATCCATTGTAGACATTGGAAACCCTCATAAAAATCTCGGGCAAAAGACTTACCGTGTAAGCATCCCGAAAAATTAAGTAATGATAATATTTAGTTAGGTATATGCAAAATTATTTCATTTCTTTTAGAGATGACTATATTTTTATTGTACAACCATTCTCTTTGGCTGGCCCTCCATTCCATTTTCCTTTGTCTCTACTGCCTAACCCCCTTCCTCAAATCAGACAGGTAGACTAAGCGGCCTAGGTGGACCATGGGAGACTGGGAGCGCTGATTCAAATGATTATGACCCCATTAAATGTATGGAAATTGGAATAAATCCTAGAATCTTGGACTAACTAGTATGGGATATGATTCATGAGCACAAACAAAGGGCGGCGTGCTGCTAGCTTGCTACCAAAGATCCATCATCCCAGTCTTGTGATGGTCATAATAGAAATGTCTAGCACTGGGTGAAACCTTGTTCTGGAAACTTACATACCCTGCATTGGACTAGGTTAGGTTCAAATATAGCAAAGATTTCTCAATGCATTGTAAATTGCAACTTGTAAGTTGTAAGCCAAAAACAATACCATTAGTTTTTCCTTACGGAGCCTTAACAGTGGAGGGCTATGAAATCAATTCACCATCCATAGATATGACTCATATGAGTATTTAATTTCACATCATATACTCAAATACTCAAGTGACTTGTAATTTGTGAGATCATGTGACTCAGTGAACAATAACATGACATATGGAAAATCGAGTTGGCAGGTGGCATCATCTCATACCAAGATTTAATGAAGTTGGTGAATCAGTAATGCATGCTAATGACATTAAATGCTTTGAAAGTGAATATCAAATCGTGAGTCACAATCCTGACTCACCGACTTGAGCTTGGGACTAGGCAGCCTAGTGGCCCACCATGGTCCATGCCGATTGGGACTGAGATCCTCATCCATGATCTGACTATTCAAGAGTAGTTGGGAAGAATCTGAGTTCCGACTCTCCCATAGTCCAATGAATCCCTGGATGAGTCAGAGAGTTGTAAATTGTTGTAATATTCATTCATTGAATAATAAGGAAGACCGATACCATTGCTCCGTGGATGTTTCCCTCTGGATGGTTTTACCACATTAAACCTTGTGTTCATTGTTGAATGTCTGTTATTAAATTCTGTATATTATTTTCTTTGTGGATCTCACGTCCAACACAATGGGAGACTCTAATGTCATGAATCAAATGCTTTGAAAACTCTTAAAAAAACTGAGTTCCTCATAGGGTCTTCGATAATTGGCATTTATAGGCATGATTATAAAAATTAACTTCTTTATTACCTCAAATCTCAACCGTGGTTCCTTCTCTTATTAAGATAACTCCCAATCTGGTATTGGATCAATGGGAAAACAAGGGAACATTTAGAGGAGTGATCACTCTAGACTCATACTAGAGAATAGTCTCAAATACTCAATTAACACATGACTTCCATGTTCTTGGTTACAAAGATGCATATTCCTTGGATGGGGTGGTAGGGAGGAACGAAGGGACTAGTAGAGGTATGAGAAATATACTTTGCCCCTTGTAGGTATCCTTGGGCATGGGTTACAAGGGATATGTGTCACAAGAAGAGGACACAAATTACATGCAAGTAATTATGGAGAGGTTTATGGTGAAGACAAGTAATGAAGGCTTGAGGCAGTAGAATGATGAAAGGGTAATGTAGAGAATAGTAGTCGAAAAGGACAAATAAATTATGGATGATAATGGAGATAGAGACTCAAATTTTGTGTTCAACTGCTATGGATTGATAGGTTTAAGTCAACATTGGGATCTCTCTTTGTTTCACTTAAATTGGTTTGGCTTGAATGGGGAGGTAAGAAGGGGGTCTCTCTCATCTCTTTCTTTTGTCAGGTTAATTCCTTGGATGTCGTTGCGATGTGGTTCTTCTTGTCGTATAGGTTTGTTAGACTTGTTGACTGCTATCATGATAGGTAGAGAGAGAAGTGGGAATCAAGTGAGAAGGGGTAAGGGGGAAAGATGTTCAATCTTTCATTGGGTAGTAGGCCTCTATTTCACCAACACCAATAGATGTCCACAATGAAATTGTGCTTTAGTTAGATGAAACTCAAGTTCACATACACACCGTGGATGTAAAGTTGAACATTTTGGAAATGTGTACCTGTAGGATTGTCTTCTTTGAGAAAGCCTATGATCCAAGTTAGATTTTTGAGATGGTGGAAACAATATCCTCTTAGAATCGAGAGACAAGCCAATGGCCAAGTCATAGCAAAGATTGTGTTAATTCCTCCTAATGAGAGTTGAAAAAGATTAAGATTCAAGGTATGGAATTTTCCTTTTTTTTTCTAATTATACATCTTAGTAATCTTACAGTAAACCCCCTAGATTGAAAATATATTCATAACTTCTAGATAATATCAAAAAATTCTAGTTTTCTACTAATCTAGTTTTCCAAGTAGCAAACTAGTAAACACAAACAATATCCAATGTAATTCTTCTTATTTTTACCTCTCGTTTTCTACTAATCTAAAACTAGTTAACACCAACAATATGCAATGTAATTCTTCTTATTTTTAATATATATAGTTCCTACTAACTTAAAAATATATGTATTTAGCATCATATATATCTTAACATGATAACAATGGAAATGGAATAAAATGAAAAGATAGAATTTCCCATATTCCTACTCTATCTCATCATTTTTTCATAAAAACCCTTATTTAATGAATCAATTATATATATATATATATATATATAAACAATAAGATATAACTAATATGATAGTTTTAATTTCTAAAGAATGAGGAAATAATTTATAATTAATATGATTTGTTATTGTAATGCCTCGTTTTGACCTAACTGTTTGAATTACCATCGCATGTTTGTACTTGTTTATTATTGTGGAAATTCGTCGATTTGATGACACTCTCGACTTATAGATTTATTGTTTTGCGGAAATTATATATATGTGTGTGATGTTAAATATGAATAACATCTACTTTTCGATTATGTCTCTAACATGCAAATTTAATAGAGGATGGTGCATGGATTCAAATTTAAATATATGTGTCGAATAAATGATTATGATGTGAGATGCATGATACATAATGATTACATTGTCGTTAGTATTAATGAAATATGTATACATGTTGATGATTGTACGATATTGCACGACATTGTTTTTTGAGACTAACAGATAGGTTCAGAAGAGCCAAGAGATAGTTGAACCCTACAAAATGGAAGCACATCGTTGGTATGAATTCCAAAAGATAAATGATAGGAAATTGATGTATTATTGTTCTATATGAGTATTGATTTATTATCATCACATGTGGGAAGGCGTGAGGTTTCAGGAAACTCAACTTCCCAAATTGGCTATTCAATGATGAATCCCTAAGAACAACAATAGAAACATAGTATGACTATGAAGGGTGTTGACCCTTGTTCCATAGGAGGGGTGGAGGCATTACCCACCGTTTATCCTCCGAAACCCAGAGTCATGGGAGGGTTGTGCTACAACACGCTCCCCAAGGTGTGTGGTGATGACTAGTGGGTGTTTGATGGGAAGCTTGGTCGATGTAGTCAACACTTCTGCTTATGAGTTCTAACTGGAGTTAGGTCATGTAGTTGATGCTCCAGGGAAGTCGACCAGAGGAAGGATAGGATGAGGAAGTTAGTTGTGAATTAGAAGAAGAAGAAGGTATTTAAGAATGATTGTGGGAGATAGTAAAACAACTTGAGTATCTGTATGGGTGTTAAAATTCTTCCTTTACTCATGTTTGATAAACTTAGTATACCATGTAGCTGGTGTTGTGTTGTTTTGATCTAGTTAATAATTATGGTTCGATAATGTGATTTTTGAATTGTTGTCTTTCATGCTTACTTATGATGGATATTATTTATGCATTAGAGGTTCATCATGTTATTATTAGTATACGATAGTCTATGTATGTATTTTCTACACGTACATACCTTGTGCACATACGCTAGTATTACTCAAATATATATTTATTATATAACTACATGATTAATTGTATTATGGTTTTTTGTATTGAGGTTATTGCTTTAACTATACATTAATTTATGAATAAAAGTGTATTATATTTAATGTTCATTTTTCTTAAATAGATGCATTTAATTTTAATATTTATTGGGATTTAGATCGTAAGATATTAATTACAATGTTTGAGCAAAGTTGAAGTTATTCATATTAAATTGATTGGATTGCTAGGTAAATGTCAATCAAAAGTAAATGATTGGATATGGTTGTAATTTCAAGATGAATATTTAATTCTTTTATTGAAATAGTGCACTTGGAGTTTTTGGAATTGATTTCATTATTGAGTAAAAGTCAAAGTAAATAAAGGGATGCCTTAAAGTGATTGATATAATTGTTTTAATTGCTTTTAAAATATGGGGTAGTTGAAATTTAATTAAGTTGACTTGAGCTGTTATCCAAAATGTACATGAATGGATAGGAACATGATTATTTAACATTATTTATGGAGGGTAGTGGATCACTTCTCGTGAAGAAAGAGGCGGTGGGAAGTGCTTAAGCGGGGGGGGGGCAAAGATATGAATGGAATGACTTTTTTGGAGGGTTTTATTTTGGAGATGACATAATTATTTGAAACCATGAGAAGGGAAAATTGAAAGGAGTGGGAAAGGATTTGAAGATGGGTGGCCGTGGAGGAAACCAGAAGAAGATCTGAACTATAGAAGTAGTTGGATCTCAAGAATTAGAAATAGATGGGTAGTTGGATCTCAAGACCTGCTTGAGAATGTTGTTGCATTTGTGTATGTTGTTTTTCCTGGGGAATCTGAGCATGGAGGGCTAAGGAATATGGGTTCCTTGGAGTTAGGGAGACAGGGAGGCTGTTCTTAGCTAGCTGGGTGGTAAATCTGTTTTGTGGTTGAGTTTCCTAATGCAAGGGAAAACTAGTTATCTAAATGGATCTAGCATGGAAAAACTATTGATTTACAAGTATTTGCTGCTATTTCAGTTTTATAATTCTTAAAAAAATTAGATCTTAGATGGTTGAATATGTTGTAAGTTGTTTTATACCTGTGCTATTAGAGTTACAAATTTTTTAGTATTGAAATTGGTACTGCTAATTGGATTGAAATATACCTGAAATGTTAAATTGGTTAGTACCTATAGTTTTACATAAACCAAACAGAAATACCACATAACATAAATTTTAGTCTAAACAGAGAGTAAAACAATGTTTATATGTATTAAATAGATCTGTATTAACAAAATTTAATAAGGACCCAAACAGGTCCCTAAAGCTACAAACTATTAAGCTAACAAAGCCACTTTAAAAAATGCTTCACCCACTTAAGAAAAATGATATCTTATTCTCTATAAAAGAAAAGAATTAAAAAAATATAAATATTTTTTAAAACAAATGATAAAATGGTTATAAACTTATATAATTATAAATATAATTAATTAATTTTATTAATAATAATAATTTTATTAATATAAAGAATGAGTGATCATAATATTAATAATAGTAATAAAGATGGGCCATAATAGAGAAACTTCTACATATTATCATATAAATTTAATATAATTATACATTATAAATATTATAATATAATATTTATGCTAGCATGGATCTTTCTTACACCTTACTATGATGGAGGGTTTAATTTTTTATTATTTAATATTTTATAAATTTAGAAAAAAATTATTTTTATTTTATAAATCTATATGGATTTTTTAATTATATTTATTCATTTTTTATTTTATTTTACCAATGAACATTAATTTTTAATTATTTCTTATTTTTGTTAATGTAACTTTACATTAAGTTATCTAACATCTCTCTCACACTAAAAAAACTAACTAACTCCTCTTAATACAATTAAGAATTAATAAACCTTATCTTTGACTCATCGTCTTTACATTACAACCATCTCGATCATCAAGAGATGCACCTTTCCTATTACTTTATAAATATATTCATTCAAAATTAGTGTTCAAGAAACATCTATGTTATAATTGATTCAATGTTTCCTCTCAAAAAAATTGAGTAATAAAAATATTCATTCATTCAATGTTTCTTGTCAAAAAAAAGGTTAATAATAAAAAAATTATGTAAAGTAATAACTAATGTTTTTCTATCCATGTTCTTTAAAACAACTAATATAATTGTACCAAATTTATCGCATATGACTTCTAAACCGAGTAAGAACATCAAGGCATGAGATCGAAAGCGACACCAGGTCATTATAGATAACGTGAGGTTATTCGATGTTAAATAAAGTCTAAAAACTGTACCGTATTGAATATAATTAAGTGGATAGGTGTATATAATTTATTATATGGGTGGACTATTATTTATGTTTTTTCATCTACCGATGAGAATGAGATAAGTGTATCATCTAGATTGATTTTATGGGTGTTGTCCAAGATTAAATCAGAATGTGACAAGTGTACTGTCTAGATTGATTCTATGGACGCTAATAAGTAATAATTTTTAAAAAATAGCTTAATTAACATGTGATAAGTACAAATATGTTTAGTTGTAAAAATTAAAATTAATCTTCAACTATTTGATTATTAGATACAACTATGAGCTTAACTCCATCGATTATTAGATACAACTATTAACTTAACTCCAATGATTCTAGAACTATTAGCTTAACTTCAACTCTAATCACATTTATATTGAATAATTGTTAGCTTAACTATTAGATACAACTATTAGCTCAACTCCAATGATTCTACAGCTATTAGCTTAACTTCAACTTTAATCACTTAAGGCTTAGTCCAACTACATTTGCCATCTAGGAGTCTAGCTAATATGCAGTCATGTAAGAGTCTAACTCCTATTAAAATGGTTCGAACTCCTAATAAACTCATGCATCTCATAGTTGGGCATCTAGCAGTTAGTATTACATGTTTAGGTTTTTTATTCTTTTTAAAGAAGGTTATGAGTTAGATTGATATGTGTTTTGCTCGAAAATCAATCCATTATCGCAATGTCTTCCTATGTATTCAAATACTATAAAGTTTAATCCTTGAACTACTACTAGCATTCATCTTAAAAAAATCGTCATATTTCCTTGGGTATCCACCATTATAACAATTACAATTGTATGAGAAATTTATATACTTATATTATTTTATAATACAATATTAGTAATATAATTAATATTTTGGAGATATGGCTATGTGTTTATCGGTTACTAGCAACAACCATATTAATAAGATTAATATGTTTGGAATAGCCCTATTTAACACATTCTTTAGGAAAAAAAACATTATCAATCTGTCAAATATATACCTTTTTGTAAGTTTCTGTGGCGAGATATGTTGAAGTAGGGTTTTTTCTGGAAATTCCGCAATAGACATTTTTAGTCAACGACGTTTCGATTCCGAATCGGGAACTATCATCAGGACAAGCAATTTTCCTAATGATGGTTCCCGATTCGGAATCGAAACGTCGTTGACTAAAAATGTCTACTGCGGAATTTCCGGAAAAAACCCTACTTCAAATATATACCTCTCGGCGTATTCCAAACATATTAATCTAATTAATATGGTTGTTGCTAGTATTATGACTTAATCTCATTTGGGAATCTCTTGTAACATAATGTATCAACGTCTTATAACTAGAAATAGGGATCTCAGTGTTAATGTAATGAGAATGGTAGGTCTGACTGTGGTCATTGATTGAAGATGAGTTTGAGAATAACAACTTCGAGTGTGATCATCGCCTCATACTTATGTATTTCAAGATCAATCCATTCCCTTTGTATACCAAGTAACGATTACTTCATCTTTGGCTCTCTATTATATCTTCACCATCTTTGCGAGAGAAAATACCAACCATCAATGGCCTCCATTACATTTTTTTCCAGGAACTGCAACGACATACGCTAGTTCGATTTGTATTTCCCCTTTATACAAAGGATCTATGGGCCTCTCACATGAAGCATCCATTCAGTGCCTCTTACCTGGACTAAATAATGGAAATGGTGATCAAACTGCATAAAGAGGGAGGCTGCAATGATATATCCAGGGTGTCAACTCTTGGAAAGGATTACTTGATCCCATGGATCCATTTCTCAAAGTTGAGATTCTCAGATACGTGGAATTTTCTCATATTTGCTATGAACTAAGAAACCATACACGTTAGAATAGGTCCGCGTGTCATGTGTTTTTGTTTCCACATGTCTGACACAGACACATTGGCAGAGCGTGTTGGACACATCTCTCCAGCATGTCCCAAAATCCGACACGCATGTCCGTCGACTATCATTTCTTGTCTTGAAAACATGACACATTTTGCGGAAAAGACGGACGAGGATCTTTAAAAACATTTATTTTTATTTTGTCATTTTAACTTGTGGATGTTATATTTTATCATTCAAGCTAGCATTGTGATCTTAGGATCTATAACTGAGAGAATAACATGCACAGCAATAAAACACAAGAGACAAGAGACAAAGAATTTTCCTCAGGGAAACCATAAAGGAGAAAACCCCGCAACTTCCTCATAGATAGAATGAGCACCAATGGCAGCAGTAAAACCCAAAAATAGAAAATATGATCTCCATAGCTTCTGTCTCTCTCTCATACTGAGAGAGCTTCTCCTCTCTCACTCATGCACCCCAATGAGTGAGTGTGTGTGATAAATAGAGAGGCCCACTCTCTATTTATATTCTTTCATTCACTTGAAGTGCACTCCAACATGTCAACCTCACTTAACAATTACTTACTAGAGTTGACATCTCCAGGAGTGTCTAATAACCCTAGTGCCCCACAACTTGTGGGGGCTTTGCCCTCTGCTCAACAAGGAGGGTTAACCTTGAATTAGATGGTGGGGACTGTTGCCCCAACTTACAATGACTCACTTAGGGTCGAATTCACTAGGATAGTCTAATAACCCTAGGGCCCCACAACTACAGGGACTTTAACCCTTGACCAATAGGAGGGTTACCCACAATGACTTGACATGACTTGTTTACATTATAGAAACTTCTCGATTGGAACATCAGGGCATGACATGACTCAATTACATTTTAGACACATCCTAGAATAAACATCGGGGTACAATACATAATATATACAGATGAATACATTCCGAAGTTAAAAATACATAAACACTCCCTCTTAACTAGGAAGGTATTCTCTCGACACAATTTATCAGCACAAGTCTTCTTCTCTGTATCATCTAAATCATCGTCAAGTTCTCGTCATCTTCATCTTCAAGTCATCTTCATCTTTAGGTCATCTTCATCTTCAGGTCATCTTCATCTGGATCTGGATCATCACTCAATCTGGATCATCATCACTGGATCTAGATCATCACTTGATCTGGATCATCACTACTGGATCATCATCAATTCTAGATCATCAATTGATCTGGATCGTCACTGCTAGATCATCATCAAGTATGGATCATCACTTGATCTAGATCATCATCAATTCTGGATCATCACTTGATCTAGATCGTCACTGCTAGATCATCATCAAGTCTGGATCATCACTTGATCTGGATCGTCACTGCTAGATCATCATCAAGTCTGGATCATCACCTGATCTGGATCGTCACTGCTGGATCATCATCAAGTCTGGATCATCACTTGATCTGGATCGTCACTGCTAGATCATCATCAAGTCTGGATCATCACTTGATCTGGATCGTCATTGCTGGATCATCATCAAGTCTAGATCATCACTTGATCTGGATCATCACTGCTGGATCATCATAAAGTTTGGATCATCACTTGATCTAGATCATCATCAAAGATGGATCATCACTGAATCATCACCATCATTACTGCTTCTACTAGCTCAATCAAATGGTGCTATCTTCTTCATTCTTCTCGTCACAGGAAGTTCTACAGAGCCAACCCTTTTTCATGTTGGTTGTAGGCCTAGCCTCCATGGAGGTCTTCTTCAGTGCTTATATCTACCACTTAAGTCAGAATGGCCCACTCAGCTCTTACATCTGACCTCATCTTGTCAGAAAGGCCCAACACTCACATCTGACCATGTGTAAACACATCGCACCAGAATGGCTCAGCACTTATATCCGACCATGTGCAAGCACATCGCATTGGAAAGGATCTACACTTACATCTGACCCCATCTTGTCATAAAGGAACAGCACTCACATCTGACCATGTGTAAACACATCGTGCCAAATTGGCTCAGCACTTATATTCGACCTCATCCTGTCAGAAAGGCTTTGCACTTACATTTGACCATGTGTAAACACATCGCATCGAAAGGGCATGCACTCACATTTGATCATGTAGGAACCAATCCTATAATCCCATCAGAATGGCCCCCAGTCCCATACTGAGCTACCTAGTAACTGACCAGGTGCCTCCATTCTCCCAGAGAATGGAAGTTTCCCTTACATCTAACCTACTCATCAGAATGGCCAGCACTCACATCTGACATGGGAGGAGCCTAATCCTTTAACCATGACATAATGGCTCAGCCATTACATTTCATCAAGTGGGAAAACATCCTCTATCACATCAAAATGGCTCTCAGTCCTAGACTGAGTTTTCCTGGTAACTGACTAGGCACCTCCATTCCAAGAATGGAAATAGCCCTTATATCTGACCATATAGGAACCAATCCTACAGTCATATAAAGATGTCTCAGCACTCATATCTGACATGGAAGGAACCTAAATTCTCTCACCATGACAGAATGGCTCAGCCCTTACATCGGACCATGGAAGGAACTTAATCCTCTCCCATGTTAGAATGGCTCTAGGTCTCATCATTTCCCCTTAGAGGGAACCTCGATCTTGAGAACACCAAGCTTCTCCTTGAAGTACTCAAACTTCACTTTGGCCATTTCTAGCATAGAATCACATCAGGGTGGATTACGTCCAAGGATAACCTATGAGCTTCACCAGGACCGATTACATCCGAGGGCAACCTGTCTCATCATCTATGCTAGAAATCCTTCTTTCAAGAGATCTTGATCTGGATCACTGCTCCTCTCTACATCATACAACAAAATGCAAGTCAGATCAACCAAATCAAATAGTAGTTTTCAAAAGAAACATACTACCTCCCAAATAACAAGTGGTAACATATTTTGCCTTAGCTGTACTCAGCGCCATATAGGACTCCATCCTGCCAAACCAAGAGATCACACTTGATCTCATACTGAAGTAGCACCTCGAAGTGCTCTTCCTATTAATGGCACTTCCTGCCCAATAAGAATCCACATAATCTTTTGATTCGCCTCATACTTGAGCCCATAATCAGCTGTACCCTTTAGGTACCTTACTACATGCTTTGCAACCATCAGGTGAACATGTCTCAATGTGTTCAAAGCAAAGCAAATATCTGGTCTCATATTCGTTAGGTACATCAGGAACCAATCATATGACAATACATTGTAGCATCAACCGTCTCTAATGAAGCAACACTCAATAGCTTCAAGTTCGATGCCATAGGTGTGGTCATGGAGTCCATAATCCTGAACCTCGTCAAGATCTCTACTGCATAATTCCTTTGTCCACACCTCCATGCCTAGAAAATAGTGCATCGACACATAACAGGAGCATCACTAGTCTTCCGCCTTCAACCTTGAAGCAAAGTTTGGAATCCGTTTTACACTCAGTAAATCCTAGAGTCATCAGTAATCTGTCCATCCTGTCATACCATGTCGAACCTCAGGATCTTCTACAATCACTCCCTCTGGAGCATCATAATCCCTCTGTCTTTCATACTCTATGCACTAAAACATTCTGTACCGGAGTGACAAGTAGCTTCCTATGATACTAACATTCTATGTATCCATGTAGGATCACTGGATACCAAGATCCTCTATGTTGAACTTTTTCAAAAGTTCTTCTTGCACCCATTTGTGAGCTTGTCATCCTCTATAGGCTTTCATCTTCAACCTTGTAGCAAAGGTTCAGGTCTTCATCAAGCTGGCTACAAATGTCTCTTTGTAGTTTATGCCTTCTTTTCGTGAGAGGCCTCGTGCTACGAATCTTTCCTTGTACGATGTTTCCATCTACTGCATGATGGAACTACGAACTTCCCTTCACGTATTGACACTACATCCTAGACATCATTCTTCTTGAACTGACGTCCCTTTTTCTTCAGAACAAGTCTCATCCTTCTTTTCTTGTAGGCAATTATGTATGCGATCTTTCCTACAAGTCAAATGCATTTGTATGGTTAGAAATTTGTATGGTTAGAAACATTTCATAAGGAATATTCATATTGGTAAATTCTTATGCATAAATATATGATCATGCAACTATTTTAGCCAATACAACATCCATCCATATCTCACGGAAACTTTCTAGATGCCTTCCATCTCTACTAGGACAACATTGAGATTGTGCATTAATCCAATATGTCAGCAAAGAGGTTTCATTCTAGATAAGTAGCAATGTTGTATAGCACCATGAGCTACTTACCCATCACATGCATATTAGTAGTACACTATCATTAATGCAAAGATTCTATCATGCGTATGTTGAGGCCTGGAAAATCGCAGGCAACAACAGCAAGGGATTCTCCCCAGTCTACGTTCCCAACTAGCCCGTGGCTGTTTGGTGTAGGGAATCCATCCGGTTTGCGGTCCATCTACCGTAGGTCAAATAATAAAATTAAAGGGTTTTATCAGTTGCGGCTTGATCCACCGTATATATTTTTGTATTTTTTGACTTAAAGTATGATATGCAAATGCCTATTTAACATGTAGACTTGATAAAGAATGCAAGGAGTACTCACAATGTGATGCACAGGTTCTTACCTCTCGTCTTAAAACTCTCAAGCATCTAAATCACACACACAGTAAGAAAGTAAATCTAACTAACTACCTATCCCCAGGGAGCCAAATTGTAACTTATTAATGAGTAATGTATATTATGCATGCATTATGAAGAGAAATTATAGATAGCTGATATTTCTTCCCAAAAACACATGAACAATTAAAGATATTTAATCAACCAGATAGCCAATTGCTTATGAAAAACATTCATTACTCATGGTGGTAATTTCATAAAATAAACCAGGAATCATTCAAACCAGAACATAGGTCCTAAGAGTCAGAACGATCTCACAGTTAGTGGACAAAATCTGAAAACGAAATAGTTCCTCTTCAACAAATCCATAGCATAACATTTGAACATCCCACCAAAATTTCTCCGACAGGCAAACTGTAATTCTTTATTGAAAAAGGAAATAGTTCTTCTTACAATATCCCTTCACTAATCTAACTGGGAAAAAGTCCCTTCTTCATCTAAGTCCTCTATATTTATACAAAAGAATAAGACTGTTGGGCTGCCCACAAATAACTCTTGGGCTTCCCCAACTCTTCGCCTCCCAAAATTTACTTTCATTAAGTGTTTACAAAATTTACAACATATTGCAAAAGTGAACAAATGTTCATGAGGAGGGCCCTGCTTGATTATTTAGAAATTTCTTCCACGCTGAAGCCTCTGAGGCAATACTTTCAAATTCAAAAGGTTCCAAGAAACGAATATTTATTTCGAATTTTGCAGCCTGGTTCCTGATGGCTTCTATTCTGGCTGTACTCAGGAAAAGCTGATCTTCTAACATCTGCACACTAACCGCGGAATGATCTACCTCATTCCTTAGGTTTTGTTCATCTAAAGCTTTAATGTGCTGTATTCTTCTTTCATCTTCTTGGTACCTTTTTTGCAAAATTTCCACAAACGGGCTGTGGTCCGGAAAAGAATCTATTTTTTGTTCAGCTTCTACCTAGAATTGGTTATAAGTAATCAGAATTCTTCTAAAGAATTCTGTACATGCCCCTCTTGTCTTTCTAACAGCCTTCTTGAACACCTCAGCTGTGTTGATGGCAAACTCCAACAAGTCGTAGTCCTGCCTAAGGGCTTGTTGATCCTTTGAGGGTAATTCTGCAGGAGCTTCTGCATTTGCTTCCAATCTTGCCATCCTTCCTGTCAGGACTTCCAGGATGTCCTGAGATCTATCAACAAAATATGAGGAGGTCTCCAAAATCTCCTCCAATCAGTTGTCTATCTGCAAAACTCTGCATCTTTCCTCCTCTATGGCCACCTACAGTTGCAGCATCTTGGCTCTTTGTGCCAGAACGTGTTCTTTGAAAGGTTGAAGACTAACTTGTTGTTCTCTGGCTTCCTCTAAAGCTTTTGTCAGCAAGGTAATCTGCTCGTTAAGGTTTTCCTCCTGCCCTTGAGATTGCCTCTCATTTTCCTCCAAGGTAGTCTCTTGCAGCTCTAGATCCTTTATTCTACCTAGCAGTCATTCCTTCTCTTCCCTCAACTCCTAATATTCCTGTTGTACCCTCTCCAAACACTCTTGGGCGGTCTCTATAGATCTTTTCTCTATCTGGAGAACCTGAAGTTCAGCCTTTGAAGACTTGATTTCCTTTTGCACGTCTTCAAACTTTCTCTTTAACTTATTGTTTTCTTCTCTTTCCTTTCTCAGAGTATCTTTGAGTTGAGCAAAATACTTCTTTGATTGCTCCAGATCCGTCATTATTTTATCTACATTGTATTCTAAAGCATGGATCAATGTAGCCCCCACTCTGATAGTGAACCTGGGGTCTCTGTCTGTCCCATATACAATGGTTGTATCATTTATCATCTTATCATACAGCCCCCCCAGTTTCAACCTTCCTCTTAGTTCTCTTGACTATTCTTTTCTTTTCTTTATCATAAAATATAGTATTAAAATTAGGTACCTCTTCCCCTTTCTTCTGTTCAAAGGGGATTAGTATAAGAGTGGGGACCATAGACCTTCCTAGTGTGCTGGAAATGGGTACTTCAGGATCTTGAACGTCGGGGTTTTCCAAGTCCTGAGCTTGACTTTCTACTATGTCAGCAGCTGATTGCTCTGTCACTGTTTGGGTCATCTTCATCTTCTCTGCCTCCTGCTTCTTCAGCTCCTCATCTAACTTCCTTTTTCTTTCTTCTTCTTCTCTTTTTGCAGCTTCTTCTCCCTTTCTGGCTGCCTCTTGTGCAACTCTTCTTTTCTCCTCGTCCTCTCCTTTTAGCCATCCTTTGGCTTCTTGGGCTAACCTCTGGGATTCTTCATTTCTTTTCTTGGTTTCCTCTTCCTTGGCCTTTTCCTGCTAGTCCTGTCCCTTTCCACCTTTGGTGGTGATTTTCATTTTAAACCTTTTCCTTAAGGCCGTCATGTTTAGTGCACTGCAAAAAATGGACTCTTCTCTGTCCCAATGGCTGGTGTACTCAAAATGGACATTAGCCTCTTTGCAATGCTCTGCAACCTTATTACGAGAGTCATTCCTGTGGAAAGGCATTTCCCCAAAATGGAACTTCTCCAACTCCTCCACGAATTCATCGGCCTTCTTTACTCTAGTAAATTTGTAACTCCCCAATCTGAAAGGCAAAGGCGGGTATGCTGCCTTCTTATGTTCAAATAAAAAACTTCCTATGCCATCTAGAAATACTTGCCTAACTGCCTCTTTGTGAATTACATAGTCTGTGGCATACTTAGGCAGTAATGAGGGTGCTCTAGAGCCTCCAAACATTCTGAAATAGAGCCCATCCTCAGTGAAGTAATAATCAGCATACTCTTCAATCACCTGTAATGCCTCCTCTGACATGCAGTCACATTATTTTAAGAAAATAAGGGTGTACAATGGCATAATGAAATTCTCACACACCTCCCTGTAGTGACTGCGGTATTTATGGGCCCACAATGGCTTGTATGCTGAGTAAATTGGTGATCTTTCCCGGTCCCAGATGCATCTCAGGTTAGGTAAGGGTTTATTTCATAGTATGCAATCAATCAGTATGGAGCTCATATAGAACTCTAATTTCTTTTGGGACACCCCTCCTAATGCTGATGCCATGCCTATTAATTCTTGCACATGATCTAGGAACTAAGAATCAAAATCATCAAAGAATTATTAACAAATACTCATGAATTGGAAATAACTGGAATAACCAAATAGGTTTCCTCTCTGTATATTATATAAACAATAAAGGATTACAATTTCTC